>PYST01000363.1:0-37374 GCA_003049485.1 Ophioceras dolichostomum | reverse complement strand
GCTCGCGGCACTGCAACCCCCTGGATCGATCTTCATGCCTGCATATATTTTTTTTGTCAAGGGATCTCCGGCGCACGACTTCCACACACCGCATTGGCAGACCGGGCGTGTATGTACTACATACACTGCGATGGGGGTTTGAGGAATGACCAAGACCAGTCGAGCAGGCCTTTGCTCTCCTGTCCGTCTTTGCTTTTGCACCGCTGTGCGTGTGCTAGGCTGTCACCATCCATCAAAACTTCGGACGGAAGTAGATGTTTTGTCATTATCACCATCGCCTCTCCCTCGCTGCCTCGTATGGCGGGAAGAGCGCATATCACTGACTGGTCGAGACGACGAGAGACAGACCGCCACCAGGGTTTCAGTGGAGAAGGAACAGAGGGAAAATGGAAACCGGAGTAGCGGGAGTGGCCAGCAAGATAGGACAGCACGGCTAGCGAGGCCCCGTGGGCCTCAGACGGCCGGAGGCCGTGCGGCATCTCCCTTTGTTGCTGGTTAGTGTGTGGATTGGTGAATTTGTAAAAGATGCAACCGCAGCGGGATCTGCTGCAGTGGCTGTTGTTGACCGCCGTCGTCGTGAATACTATGTAAGCGAAACAAGAGAGTGCTGGCGACGGCGAAGATCGAGTGGTGGCCGGTGAGTCTGGCCTGCGGCCGCTTGTTCCTGGACCACTACGCGGGCGGGTAGTACTTGGAAATGGACAAGCTTTTTTTTTCTCCCCCTTTTTTTGCGAGCGATGTTTGAGGGTGCGCCCTCCATTGTCCGTCACAGGCAGCTGGTGGCCAATCGAAGGCGCGGGGTGCCTGACGACCCAAACCGACGCCCCTTTTTGGCGGGGTTGAAAAAGCGGGTTGGAAACGTCCGCCAGTGATTGGCCGATTGGTCTCCGGCAGCTGGCAGCCGCAAGGTGCCGCTCGACCATGTTTCCGCGCCTGCCCAATCGCACCCAACGGAACGTCGTCGATCTCTGAGCTCTGGGTTGAGCTCAGAAGTCTAATGTGATCCAACTTGAAACAAAATTCAGGTAGCCCTCCTCCCTCTCAGTCAGCTGAGAGCAAGCATAGCAGTGAGGAAAAGGAAGTGAAGCTAGCTTCGGTAGCCGTATTCCGTTTCCGTTCTTCCCTTCGCCGACCGTCCCGAGACTGGTAACAGAACACTTGTGTGTTCGCGTTCGCACGATGAGTCTATGCAATGATGAATGCTCTTCCTCGTCCGAACTACATCTGGGTCGCTTTTTGGGTCATCCACCAGCCACACCGGAACTGGAGCCCACCCTCTCTTTGTCTTCCCCTTTTTGCCACTTGCTTTGATAGTCAACCCCAGACGCAGGGACAAACCCCGAAAAGAAGCCCCCCTTTCGCTACCGTATTAGGAAACTACCACGCAAGGCGGTGCAGCCAGCTTAGCTTGTTCAGATGTCCTCATGAATCACTCCATTTTGCCGCCTCCTCAAGCGTGAATCACTCCACCTTGACTGTAAGTTACGCAAAAGACTCTTTAATACAAGACTAAGAGCTATCAAGGGGCATCTCATCTAGAAGCTTGTTTGAACCAGTCAGTCGAGGGGCATCCCATCCAGAAGCTTGTTTGAACCAGTCAGTCGATCGACTCCATCACCCACAAAAAGTCCATGAATCCTGCGGTGACGTTGGCGAGGTTGGATTGGGCTTCGTCTACGCCGAGCCTGGAGCTGGGGACGCATGCCCGAGTTTGATCAAAAAGAGAACCTAAGAGAACCTGCGGGAAAAAACAGAGCCCAGGAAACGAAACATTTCAAGCAAAGGTGGTAGATCTCTTGTTGGTTGGTTACATCCCTTCCCATTCCCCCCCGCCGCATCCCGTCTCATGCGTAATCTTGGTGGGTAAATCATATTGGACAGGAGAGCGACATAATGCGCGATCTCTGGAGTCCTGAACCTGGAAGTCCATCCTGCTTCTTCTTCTTCGGCCGCTTTGCCTTCTCGGCTTTCTCCACCACCACTCCCCCCATTCTCACCGAGCTCCGCCGAGGCATGGATACCTAGATGGAAGGGAGTGAGGAACTGGGGGATGGAGGAGGATCAGGGGGGATTTTTATGTACAACGTTGAGCACAACAGCAAACACGAACAAGAAGAAAGATGACAAACTACAGAAACAAATAGAGTCTTTGTTTTTCTCTCTGCTACGACTACCTATCCATATTTCTTGCCTCTTCCTATTTCCTGCGATGTGCAACTGTGCCGCATTGCCTTGCGGGCCGCTCCCATAAGGCAGGTCAAAAAAAGGGGATGGATGGAGGAATTTCCCCTGACTGTGAGGGGGCACAGCAGGGCAAAGAAAGCATTGACGAGAGCACGTCCCCTCGCAGTTCTTTCCCCCCTCTCACAGACAAGCGCTATGGGACCTCGCATCAGGACAACGACTATAGCATCCGAGCATTCGAGCACGAGCTCTCCCCGACTGACTTGACTTGACTTGACTTGACTGACTGACTGACTGACTGACTGACTGCCTGACTGACTGACTGACGGGAGGACAAACCGCCCGCCTGGATGCCCGTGCCTGCGACCCGAACCATTCAGAACAAACACAAACTGTCCGGCTTGGCAACTCCATTACCACGAACCCTTGCCTGTGAGCCTGTCCTGTCCTGTCTGCCTCGTCCCATATATCTCCGCGCCCAGCGCCGTCCGATTTCAGGGGGTTTTGCTTCCCTGGCTATCCCTGGAAATCGCCCCCCCCCCCGATCCACGAAAGCCGCGTAAACTCCCCCCGCCCTTCGTTCCCTATGAGTCCATTTCAGTCACTTGTGTTTGCCCAGCTGGTCTAGGATTCGTTTTCAGGTAAAAATGGGAGGTAGCCGAGAGGGGTCTGTCAGTCTGCCAGTTTGGTTTTGTCATGCATGTGATGCGAGAAGAGGAGAGAGTCCTAGCCTGTCTCCTTTCGAACGCCGCATGCATGCACACCGAAGAGGAGGTACACGAACACACACCGCATCCCAAATAAGCCAGACCATGTAAATAGGTACATACATATGTAAGTAAGCGCCGTCTTACCTGCCCCCCGGATCGCGCGACTCGCATAATGCCATCTATGTTGTAAGTGAGCGGCTGCTGGCTTTTCGGACGAAAAAGAGGCGCCAAATGCATACGTGCGTGCGTGCGTGTCCACTTGGCTCGCCTGGTTACTTACCTATGCAGGAACTGGGAAGAGCATGAAGGAGTTCATGCCGTGTTCCTCCATCGAGGTAGGCGCTCCCTCCCTCTACTCACCCAAGAAAGCGGCGACCAAGTGCTTCTTCGGCAGACGTAACCCGTGGCTTACACGTCTTGTCCGCAGACGATATGTATAAGTCGTCTTCGGACTACCAACACCATCGTCATCCGTATCGTCCAAACTAAGTACGCTCACTCATCGCTCACCTTCTTCACTCACCTTCACCAGCCCCAAACTTTGTTATATATAATTATCATCCGCAGCGTGCACTTCTTTTGCACACACATACATCCACACATTCTTTCCATTCATCGCTCACCCCACCTATCCTCTCCCCGCTTCACCTCGTCTGTCCTCACCTCTCACCCCCAAATCTCCTCTTCCATTCCCGCCTCGTTTTCTACGCCGCTGTGCCCGCTCGCGACAAACCTTCCAGCCTGCCCCCCCCCCGCCCAGCCGGTCCGCTACAGACTCTGGGGACACAACCCAGCTAGCTGCGCCACACGCTTCCATCTCATTTCTCTCTCTCCTATTCCCGATTCCCAAGTCCGATGATGTTCTGTCCGTAGCACTAGGAGGAAGGAGGCCGGGCTGAAACCACGATTTTTATGAAAGGATGCCAACCGGTGAATCGGAGAGAGGAGGGAAGGAATTCCAACACGCAGTGCGATGCTTGCTGGTTGGCTGATTCACTCATCAACTGCTACCAACAACTAAGCAGAAACTGCAGAACTTGAGGATGGATGGAGGGATAGTATTGACACGTACGCGCAAAATGCGAGGCGAAAAACACAGGAGACGAAAAGCAGGAGCAAAAGAGGTTAAGTAAAACCGGTTTCATTTTGGGGAGGGGGACTGACTGGCTGACTGGCTGGCTGGCTGGCTACCTAAGCTTTTGTTCCCCTCAAAGTCGGAAGCTATGCTAAGTTTCTCAAGAGAGTAGGTAGGTTAGGGTGAGGTATCTATCTATCTCCAGCAATAACCTTCGACGATTATGACTTTTGATGAACGGTTTTTGACGATGCTTCGTGGCGATGCTGAAGACCGGTTGATGACCAAGAACACCAAAAAGATGCTAGAGATGAAGCCCTTCCCTCTCCTCCTCCGCTCACTCCCTCTACCCGAGGTAGAGAGGCCTAAGATAGAGAGAGAGAGAGAGAGAAAAAAGGGGCAAAGGAGACCTTCTCTGGGTGAATAGGAAAGTAAAAGAGTTCCCACACAGCCCAGACCTCCTCCAAAAAACCAACAGCCAAGGACGTTCCGTTCCGTTCCCCAATGGTTCACCTTTCCTTTCCAGATTCCAAAATGGAAGCTCGATATAGGTTTTTGGTATCGTTGCCTCTTCTCCTTTTCTCCCGGCCATCATCTCCCCCTCCCCTATTTCTTCTCCTGTTCCTACTTCTGCTCCTCCCTCCCCAACCAATCTCCACTCGAAAAAAAAAAACTGCTGCCATCCTGCTTTCTTTCTTTTTCCTGTACGTGTTTGGCTGTGTGTAGCCAGCTTAGTTTGCCCAGCTTGCCCAATGCCGCGAGTTGATGAATTTTGGCCACCCATCGCATGACCAAAAAGGAGGGCATCGACTGACTTGACTGACTTGCTCGCTTATCTGGTCTGGAGCTGTGATGCTCAGCATGAAGTTCTTTTGCTTTGCTCGTCTTGACATGTTGGGCAAAGTGTGCTGAGAGAATGCAGGATTCGGTTTCTGACTAGACACCACACACCTTTCCCGGGAGGCGAATCAGGGGGAGAAGAAAACAAAAAGTATGAACGAACGGGTCGTGATGTGTCCTGTCTGTCTGCTATGCGTTTGACTAACCGTAATAGATAGGCTGTAATGTGATTCGCATCCGTTCCCCGTCTCGTCTTGACGCATATACGACATGACCTGATGGGCTCGAAGAGCCTGAAACGGATGCTGAATAGTATTGTAATTGTGGTGCGTGCCGGGGCTCTAGGCGCGGGCACGACTTCTTTTCCTTCGCCCCTTAGCCGCTAACGAAATCAGACGGAGCTTCATTTGCCCTCGTCAGGTCCATCGGGCTGGCGGGTTTGCGGCCCAGACGGCATCTGGTGGCCCGGCTGCGACACTTGGTGGGGGCCGCCGTGCCCTTGGTAGCCCTTGTTTCCGCCGTAATTGTTGCTGCCATTGCGATGCTGCGGCCCAAACTGGTGCATTTGCTGGGGGCTGGTGCCGTACTGCTGCGGCCCGGAGCCGTTGTAGCCTCTCACGTTGTTCACTGCGGTAAGACATCATCGGTCAGCGGTTTCGGTTCTTTTTGTCTCTACCACAAGAACCCGACCAGGATGAATGGGGGGCGACGAGGTAGGGCAAGGGGAAATCAAATGGACGCTTACGGTGACCTGGATGTTGCGCGGCGAACACAGGCTGCTGGTACTGCATGCTCGGGCTGGGGCTGACACCGTACATCGGCTGTCCCTGCGAGGAGCCTTGCTGGGCCATCATCGGCGCCGCTGGCCTACCGGGGCTGGGAAATCCGCCGTTAGATCCGGGGATAGACGGGGGAGCGGCGCCGCCGCCAGGCGCCACGAATTGCTGGTGGACTCCGGCATACATCGGCATCTGAGGACCGCCCGGAATCATACCATTCGGCGTCGGGATGAATTGCTGGGCCATGACAGGCATTGCCATGGGGCTGTTTTGCGGAGGCATGTATTGTGGGTTGTTGGAGAACGAGCGGAAGTTGTTCATCTGGGGAGTCGAGGGTATGAAAGGTGGCATCCCCGCCTGGTTGTATGGCAGCTGCGCCGGCGAGTTCATGGTTGGCGGGGGGTAGCCGATGCCGACTGGTGCCATCCTCGGGGACGCGTACGACTGGGCCGAATTGGAATGCATCATTCTATGATCGTCCGGACTGCTGAACGACACATGGGGCACGTGGCCGTGAGACGATGGCACGCCGCCGTGCATCTGCATCGGCGGCATATGGGGTGACTGCCGCGGGGCCAGGTTGTGAGTGCCTTGCTGCAGGTAGGTAGGAAGCTGGTGCTGGTGCGGAATCTGAGGCACCACGTGAGGCGGGTTGGGTGTGGGCATGGCGCCGCTCGCAAACGGCAGTTTCGCCATGAACTGTGTGTACGTGAGGTGCATGGTTGACTCAATCTGCTCGTCGTCCTTGAGCTGGCGCCACGTCGGGAGCGTGTCGTACGACGGCCTGAGACCCGCGTTCTCATCCCAGTTACGGCCCTCCGCGGGCTCGAAGGTCTTGATGTGCGCAAGAATAAAGCACTTCTTGACATCGACCGGCCTCGCTTTGCGTCGGAGCAGCTGGCCCGCGACAGGCGTCACGCTGGGTTGAGGCTGAGCATCGGCGATATTGTTGACAGCTGAACGTGGGCTAGAGCCATTGCTGGGACCCGGGACCGGGCCGTTCGGGTTGAACGTAGACGCATACGGATTGGGCCTGAACTCGTGGCTGTTGGGGTTCAGCTTGGCGTTGTGGAGAGGCGGCATCGATCCGAGCCGACGGTTGTATCCCGTATCCATATTGTTAGCGGGGCCAGTCGGAGGCTGCCTCTGGTCGAGGCCGATATGCTGGGGCGGCGGCTGTTGCTGCTGGTGAAGATGCTGCATCTGCTGCTGCTGGTGCAGCAGTTGTTGCTGTTGCTGTTGCTGCTGCTGCTGCTGTTGTTGCTGCTGTTGCGATCCTGTCGGACCAGACCGAGTCGTGTCGGCATTGGGCCTGCGCAGGCGGTCGCTAAGCAGGGCACCGCCACGATGACCTGGACCTCCGTACTGGCCGGAAGACCGGTCGTTGCGGAACTGGCCGTTGTTGTAACCCCCACCGGGAGTGTACGACTGGCGAGGCCCCTGATGCCGCTGGGACTGGTTCGTGGACTGCGCATTGTGAGGAGGACCAGGCCGAGATGTATTGCGGTGCTCTGGGGTAGTGTGCACGGCGGCGGCGGCGGCGGCGGCAGTGGGAACAGACGCTGGTTGCTCCTTAAGCCCCTTGGATGGCTCCCTCGCCGCAGGTGGAGAGGGTTCCTTGGCAGCCACCTTCGACTTGGCAATCTCTTCGGCGTTCTGCATTGCCTTCTCCTGAATCTTCTTCTGCTTGGCGGGATCTTTGGCAATGATGGAGATGAGGTCGCTCGGGACAGGTGTGGACAGCTTGAAGCTGTCGGCAAACTTCTTGAGCTCCTGCAATTTGACGTGGGCATCTGCCTTCGCCTTGCTGCTGCGCACCTTCTCCGCCTGCGCTCGCTGATGAGTTGCAAAGGACTTGAACTCCTTTAGGACGTCGCGCTCCACCGTCGAGGCAGCACTGGGCGCACTAGTCTTGGACGTCTGAGGCGAGACAGCGCGTGCCGCGGCGGCAGCGGGACGCAGTGCGATCGTGGACTTGGGCTCATTCGGCTTTTCACCCGCAAGTGCCGCAGGAACCGCAGGAGCGGCAGGAGCCGCAGAAGCCGTGTCTGCAACGGCTTTCGGTACTGGCACGGGAACAGGCGCCTGTGCTGGTGTCGTCGTCTTTACTTCCACGCTAGGTGACTTGACATCCGCCGCTTTCGATTCCATGGGCTTCGGTGTCGATGTATTGGGAGGGCTCACTGGGCTCTTCGCGTCATCGGCTCGCAGCGTCGAGGGTTTCTTCGCCTGAGGGCCCTTGAGCTGTGAAGAGATGATGGCGGGATCGACGGGGGCACCATAGGCCGTGGCCTGTCCAGTCGGGGCTCGCCGAGCTGGTGGGGTGTACTTGTTTTCTCTGTTCTGCAGAGGGGGGAAGTCCTGGCGGCGGACTCCACTGTACCTGCGGGGTTATTAGCATCGCGTGTTAGATAGACATGCATGGGACCTTATTGCAAGGGTTCAGCTTACTTATCCTCCTCGTCGCCTCCCTTATCCTCACCGCCAGCAAAGTCCATAACACGCTCTTCGGCAACGTGGGAAGTCAGGGGCGCAGACTGCTCGATCTCCCGGGCCTTCCTGTCAGCAGCGACCACTCTGTCCTTATAATTAGGGTGGCTCTTGTTGATGGCTGTCGTGTATATGTTCTCGTCGTAGTCGGTCTTGATACCGAACAGACGCTCGTTCTCAGCGAACTGATCCCACTTCACGGAGGGGCCCGAGGATGACTTCTCCAGCCCTCCGAGGGTTTCGGAGCTGGCGTCGGGGTTGCTCCAGGGCTGTAGCTGGCGCTCACTACCCTGGCGCGAGCTGGATATGTTGGTGTCCGTCCGGAAGCCGGGCCGATTTCCTGCTGCGATATTAGAGCAAATTCGTTTCGAGGTACAACGGTAATCTTTGCCACCACATACCGTTCTGGATCTTCCCCTCATTCTTGTTGGGCCCGCCGATGGGACGGGCGTCGGCGACGTCCTTCCGTGAGAATGACATGCTGGACTGCTGCTCCCGCTTGTTGGTTCCGTTGGGCATGTCCCCAGCAGCCCTTCGCTGCTGCACCATCCTCAGGTAGAAGCTTGACTGGTCGGCTTGGTTGTTGGCATATGTTCCTTCGAATTCGACGCCGCTGTTCAGGGTGATTCGGACTCGTTGCCCCTAGAAAGCGGAAGTAAGATTGTTAGGATGTGAGCGAGAGCAGAAACAAAGAAAGGCCTGAGGCTGATCCAGCACGAAGGAGGGGGAAGCATTGAATTGAGTTTGTCCTGGACTGATTTTGAACTCAATTGGGCCTTGCCCGAGATTGAAGCCGAATCAGGCCTCGTGGAGACAGAAGCAGTGGGCAGATCTATCAAGAGGAACGGAGAGTATAGAGGGCAGTGGAATAGGCTGAGCGTGGTAAATGGGGATGTGACCTACCTCGCGGAGCGAGCTGGTTGGCGACTGTTTGCTGCTCGCTGAAGAACTGAAGTTATTCTGCTGTGGAGCCTGTGGTGATCTACCCGTAATGGGATTCTTGGCGGAGCTGGTCCAAGCCTTCTGGGCGACTGGAGGTGTCCTGTGCAGGGTCGCCCGAGTCAGGTTAGCATTGGGCGGAAGCAGGCGATTGGGTGCGGAACAATTGGGAGTCGAGGAAGCGACGGCCGGAAGCTGTAAGTTGTCATGCTGCAACGGAAAGCAGCATGAGGTGCTGTGGATGGAAGAGAAGAAGCTTGAAAGTAAATTCAACTCTCGTCTACATGAGGGGTGGTAAGTGCCAGCGAGCGTTGCTCTCAGGTTGTTGGCGAACCGTGGCAGGTGGCGTCGGTGTGAAGAGACTTTCAGGAGGGAACAAAAAAAAAGGAGCCAGGGAAGGTCTCGTGTCTCACCTGGTGGTCGGACTTGAATTAACGTTCTCCGATGTTCTCGTCTTTCCGTCCCCTAGCTTGCTGCTGTACAGCGCCCGTGGTGGTTTGGCCTCTGAAGGGGAAAGCTTCGAGGTAGCGAGGGCTGGTTTTGAGGATGCAGCAGTCCTGTTGTTCTCCTCCATCGCTGCTCAACTATGCCCAGCCTGGGCAGGTGGATCCGGTGGAGGGTATTGACTGTAGGTAGGATGTCCAGTTAATTCGTGTGGGAGCGAGGCGACAGAAAGCAGACACCTGAAAACTACCAGGCTGTCTGCTATCGCTATAAACGGTCGAAATGGTCACTGCCTCGTTCCCCTTGTGAATGGTGATGGCTCCGAAAATCAAAAGAGTATCCGTGCCCGGAAAGGCACAATGCGCATCGGGTCTAGCTTGGCCCTAGCAGCGTGACCCTGTCCAAGCCAGACTCCCCAGATTGGCGGACAACTTCAGCCTCCCCAGAGCCGTGATGCTCCTTTCGAATATTCTACTCCTTCTTCTCTGGTGTGAAAAATTCTTGTCCGTGCGGGCGTCAGTTGCGCGAGGATGATTGAAACCGCCACCGACCACGCCGATGATCAGAATCGGGTCGAGAGACGAGGTGGCGCGGGTCGTGTGGGTTGTGAGCCCGAGCTGAAGGTGAGTTGCGAACCTCGGTGGTTTGGCGTGGGAGGGTGCAGAGCGTGAAGACGGGGGGTTCGGCAAGCAGGAGCTCGTGTTCCGGCCTGCTGCTGCGTGGGTGCGTTCGTGGGTAAAGTGTTCGAGGAAGGAACGACGACAGTCGATGCGATTGGGGGGGGGGTGCTGGGGGGAAAGGCGCGCTGAGAGAAAGAGGAACGCTGATGGAAAGAAAAGAAAGGGGAAAATGGAAGTACAATCGATTCAAGTCGAAATCGACTCCTCCAGAGAAGAAATTCCTCTTGTCGACTCGTCGAGGGCACTCGCGAGGAGAGACAAAGTGCCAGTTGGGGCAGTCAACTCGAAGTCACCACAAAGAAGGGGGAAAAAAAAGTTCCCTTGGATGATGCTCTGAGCCGCCATCCATCAGTTCAGAACGGGCGGCGGACCCCAGCGCACTAATTTCTTTTGGCAAAGTTCTCGAATGGCTTGGCCTTTGGCCTGAGGCATCAAGCTCACGATCCTGCCCCACCAACCAGTGACAATTCAACGCTTTTTTGGCAACACGCCACGAACAGCCTCCATCTTCAGTCTCAAATCGAGAGGACGGCCAATCATTCTTATTGTCAATTCGATACCCCGTATTTGTTCTCCCTTATCTTGAGCTGAGTATAAAAGGAGTCTTGGCGACGAGCCTGGTGACTGGAAGTCCGGGTTGTTCACCAGGGTTCTCTCTTCAGAGGCTGTTATCTGGCCCCGCTGCGTGTGAGTGTGAAGTGTTTGCTCACACATTCACTCCCCATTCCCCTTCCCGTTGTACTGTTTGGGGAATGTCTGCATGTGGCTACAGCAGACGGAGACGAAGACGAGAACAGTCTGGCTAGATCTCCCAAAAGATGGCTGGCTCGTCTCAGAACACTTTGCAGCAACTCACTTGTACCACCCAATGGATCTCGACCGCTCAGTCATTTCGTACATGACTTCGTACATGAAGCAAGTGAGTGGCGGTCATCAACGACTCCTACAACACATATTCATCAGTCAACCCCTCTTCCACCTGCCCCCTTGTTTGCAAGACAGCATAATCCCCGCCACCAAAGTTACAGTCCGGTTATCCTCTTGAGGAAAAAGACCAGATGCGTCCCGGCCGTCACGACGGGGTGTAACATCCACGGCGTTTTGAAGCAGGCGTGAGCGCTCACGATCTGCGCTACCACCGTCTGGGGGTTCGATGGCCCGAAGTAGAGCGCCTTCATAGACGTCTCTGTGAGCTCGGAGTACCTTCGCACGCGAGGGAACATCTCCTCCTCGAACCCCCTGACCGCCTGATCGAGCCGCTCGCGCTCTGCCAGCGTTCCCTGATCGTCGTTCTCGGCGCCTCCTCCTTCTCCTTCTCCTTCTCCTTCTCCTCGCGTCGTCGCCGCCGCCGTGATGGCCGCGGCGAGCTTCCGGGCGTCGTCGAGCCCGACGTTGACGCCCTCACCCGCGAACGGGGTCATGACGTGAGCAGCATCCCCGATCAGTGTGACGCCGCGGCGGTGCTCCCACCGGAAGCCGACCGGCAGCATGTAAAGGCTGCGTGGATTGCACACGCCCTCAGACTTCGCGATTCCCTCCTTCAGCAACGGGTGGTAGTCGCTGAAGGTGCCGTCTTTGTCGCCTTCTTTCCCCAGAAGCGCCTCTTTGACCTCCGCCAGGTCGATAGGCTTCTTGCGGTACTGCTCGATCCAATGCTCGTCCGTCCTCATCGATACGTAGACGTTGAGCTCACCGCTGCCCATCTGTTGAGCGCCCATTCTCCGACCGTCACCACTGATGGCGAAGGTGCTGCCACGGTTGTTCCTTCTGTAGAGCTCTGGCACTCTGGCCTCAGGCTCCGGGATCGACAGCTCGTACATGCTGATGCCGGAGAAGAATGGCTTCTGGTCGCTGAGCACCCTGCGCACTTTGCTCCAGGCACCATCGGCACCCACAATCAGGTCGAAGCCGGATTCGGCGGTGTTGTCTTGGAACACGAGCCGGCCGTCCTCCTCGACGGACTGCAGATGGTGGCCCCAGCGGACCATTCCCTCAGGCAGGCTCTCGGTCAGCAGTTGGCGTAGCTGGCTGCGGTCTATCTCTGGCCGTGAACCGACCAAGCGGGTGCTATCTTTGCCTCCAGACGGGGCGAACTTCAGTAGCACGTTGAGGTTGGAGTCGGTCATTGCCAGCGACTCGCCATCATAGCGGGCCAGCTCCAGGAACTTCTCGAATAGACCAGCCTCCTTGAGAGCGGCCAGCCCCGTTGCTGTGTGCAGGTCCAGACTCCCCCCTTGCGAGCGGTAGTTCGGCGACGACTCCGACTCGAAGACTGTGCAGGGGATGTTCGAGAGATGAAGCAGGCGGGCGAGCATACAGCCTTGGGTCGAGCGGTTCGTCTCAGCAACGAGCCAGGGTTGGAAGTGGTGGAGGAAAGGTGAGGGGCTTTGGTGACGTTGGGCTTCATGGGCACTTACCAACCGGTCCTGCTCCGATAATTGCCACCTTTACCGTAGCCATGCCTGCGAGTGTGATTCTCGTTTTCTGCGCCTTGAAAGACTTGAAGATGTGTAATGAGTGAGTCAGGTAGGTGGTAGGTAGATTGAAAGTCCTCAGTCGGAACCAGCAAGTAGGTCGTGATGAATTAGTTTTGTTCTCTTCTAGAGCATCTCGCCAGTTAGCGGCAACCGCAAATTCTGAGCCAGGACATGTCCTCAACCGCCTAAGTATTTATATAATGAAATTCGGAGCCTCTAGATTCGCGGTCGCTTGCGCGTCCATTCCCGAAATGGCACTGCCTTCGACTTTCCTCCGACCTGTAAAGCTCCTTGCCGACAGGAATGGGGCCGGGGTCGCACCACATGCAAGAAGGACACGCAAAATGCGGCCCTAGGATGCCGCATTCCCGAGCCTAGAAGTGTGTAGCTTAGATCGATATTAAGGGCGATGTGGATTACTTAGTGTCGAGCCTAGAGTGTGTCGGTCCCCGGAGATTTCCAGCAAAGGCCGATCCTGGCAACAAGGCAAACCTCAACTCACTAGGTAGGTACCTAGGTACCTAGTCAGACCAGGTTTCTGGTACATGGTAGGTAGGTCTCGCCATTTTGCAAGCAGACAAATGCTGGTTCGCACTAGCGGAAAACTAGAAGAGCGTCGGCAAGGGGTGAAAAGAGCCTCGCTAAGGGGATGAGGGCGAGTAGGCAGCTATAAGATAGAAAGTTGGGGAAATAGTGCCTAGCGAGGTGCGTTTCGTATTTATTTCTAAGTTCTTTTGTATTCTAGCAGGCAAATGTATGGGGACGGGACCTGTCTAGGTACTTCTAAAGGTGCACTGTACAAGAGCCAACGCTATGGTCTTATGGACGATGAGCCCGTCGCCATCCTCGCAAATATGGAAGTAAACCGACCGCCCCACCTTAGAAAGGTCCCTAGTAAACATGTTGTTGGGGAGGTTGCAACTGTGGTGCCCTTTGTATATCTTGACTAAGCCTTCCAGGATGCTGAGCTGGGCCCTTAGGAAGGCCGCGTCGAAGATGGCGCGCAGCTCCTCGTGCCATTGGCGGTCCGTCACCCACCGGATCGCGTTGCTGGTTTTCTGGGCCTAGTCAGCAGCAGGGCTTGATTGTTGCTCAAGTACGTGTACGTGGAGCTGTGCCGGAAGGCTTGAAGGAATAGGAGCCACTGGTCGTCTGGCAGATTGTCCATATACGACGACGCCAGGGGCCCATCACCGGCTTTGTCTGTGTAGTACTCCTCCCTTGAAGAGCCCCTCCACTCGGTGCAGTCGCCCCCATCTCGAGCGCAGAACTGGAACTGCTCGACGCACCCGAGAGCGTTAACCTCGTGGTCAGGGAGCCACAGCGCCCCCTTGTTCGCGGGCGGTGTTATCTCATCAGCTGGGACAAACATCCGCGACGCCTGGAATAGCGGGTCGCTAACAAACGGTCCCTCGCCCCAAAACATGTTCTGCCCCGCGAAGAACAGCATGATGAACGTCGTTCCAATGGCGCGGCGAAGCTTAGGGTCTAGCATCGTCTGGGCGGCGGAGTGGTTGGCCGGGATCGCGCCCGGTATAACCGAAAGATGGACGTCCTCCAGGAAGGACGAGTTGCGGTGGCCGTCCCATCCCGAGAAAATTGGACGTCAGATAGTTCGGTCCGTTGAATTTGTTGAGCCAGGCGGAGTACTCGTCGACATTGCCCCTGGCGTCTGGTGTACCGATAAGATCGAAGTCAATGAACCGAAGGTGAATGCGCACTCCATCGACCATCCACAAGAACTGCAGGGTGTCGAGAGCCGCACAGGAGAGTCGCTGACGGAGGGATGCCCTGAAGGGTGTGTTGTACCCTAGAGACTCGGCCGTGATGTTCCGCTTGAGGGTCACGGCGGGGAACCCTTTCAGGCAGGAGGCCTCGTCGTGGAAGGAGCAGCTGCTGTTGGAATCGACATGTACCTCCGGAGTTGCGTCCCCCGCCCACAGCGTGCTGCAATCGGTCGGATTGGGCGCTGGTCTCCACAGGCATCTCAGATAGTATCTCTCAGCCTCGTTCGCCTTGGAGCTGGGGTCCTGGACTGAGACGCTGTCCCAGTAACCACAACACGGCGTCCACGCTGACTACACAAGCGGAATCTCGCCACCCTGATAGGTTCAAACGAAGATGAGGGCGGCCACAGGACAAGCCAGCCGAGCATCCAGAGCGTGGCTGCGAGGTAGATGATGCACCTCTTCTCCGGCGATACCTGATATCTGTCGATCATGCCGCGATGCCGCTGCTTCTTTCGCCGGGAGCCCAGGCACAGCAGGATGGCGTCTTTCTGCGAAATATCCTGCGGATCCTCGTGCCCGACGCGGTTGGCGTGGCCTCCTTCTTGGGGAAGAGTGTCGTCCGGCTCCGGCTCCGGTTCCGGGATGGTGCCGGCGACGGACGCGGCAGGACCGAGCTCGATGCCGGCGCGAGTACTGGCGACACGCCGAGCTCGGGTTTGGTTGAACACGTCTATTAATGAGAAGATGACGCATCGGGCGATGATCCATCCCTGACTGCCAACGAATGAGATGAACACGCCAAGAACACCGGTCAGGACCAATGCCCAGGTGTCCTCGAGGGTGAGGGTGTACTGATTCCATGGGGACTCATAGTGGTTCCGCCAGAGCCCCTGCGTGATGTGAAAGCCAACCATATTGGACGACTTGGCTTTGGTTGTCTTGCCTGTGCAGTTGGCCAGGATCTCGTGGAGGTGACTATGTCGATGCTTGCGAGAGTCTTGAGGGCTCCCGTTTTGACTCTCCGCCGTGATCTATCTCTCTCACTCCCCTCTATGCCACCGTCATGGAGGGGCCAGCCGCAGCTGAAAGGCCTGTTCTGGCCAATGCCATCTACACAGACTGGAGCCACAGCCACCCGATTCGGCAGCCAGCGATGGGCCACTAGGCAACATTGGTGCGGCTGGAGAACAATGTGGCATCGATTGCTCACTCTTTGAAAGAGCACCGGCGCCACAGATGTTGGTAGAGGCAACCTTGCCTTGTGGATAATGGACTATTGGTACGAGAGTGAGTCCCTCCTGCAATACTCCAGGTGTGGTTGCAGAAGCAGCTCAAATTCACAATTAGCCATCCCACAGATGTACACGCTCGTGCAACCCAGAACAATGTGGGCAGACTTCAACAACCAAGGGTCAATCGCCAACCGTGTGCCAGGCTCTGAAGAGTGGCCCCAGACAACAACAGCTCGTAAACAGGACAAAGAAATCCCTCCTTGGTAGACTGGCAGTCTGTTGCATTGATGGGTTTCAGTAAAGCAGCAACAAGGGCAGGGAGCACCTAGCCACAGGCCAAGAGGCTAACAGCCTAACATCATCATAGCTGCCCGACGTCAACAAACCCAACAAAGTGGGAGCACAGAGGATAACGGAGCTGGGAAATCTCACTAAAGCGACAAACTTTCGGAGCTGAGTACTGGACAAAAGCTAGGGATTCCTATGAGTGAATGAGAAGCCAACGAGATGTGAGCGACTAATAAGGACTAAGCCAAACCAAACAAGCTGGAGGTGCCGGCTTGAGTGACGATCCCCGGAATTCTGGAGGGGCACAGATCTCTGAGATGCAGGTGCTCAGAGAGAATCTGAGGGGAGAACGCACTAGCCACACCTGTCTGTCTCGGACCTCTTGGGTGGCGCTGGAGCCCGCCACTGGAGGGCTGATCGTGTGTTCTGCAGGGGCGGGCATCCACAGGATAGAACACAAAGTCTCAAACACACAAGATCAGGTGCATGAACGACCGGCATCCTCCGCTGCCGCACCTCACCACAGAATTTAACCTTGATACGCATGCGAATGGCGAACGGCGAATGGACGACCGAATCCTAGTAATCCCGTATGAGTGAATGACTGGCGGCGGTTTTCCTTCTTTCATTTCCATTCGAAAGAACCCTGGCGTTAGTCGTCGTCCTACTTCCGAGTCCCGCCCGCCCCCCTTTCAAACAACGACAAACGGACCGAGCGCACGCGCAGGCGAATTCTCGACGAGAAGTGAACCCCAACGACAGCGACACCAGCGAGCACCCGCGACAACCCGCGACACCTACCCGCCTTATCCCCGTCTTCTTCTCCTCCTCCTCCTCCTCCCGAACTACTGTTTCAGACACTCTGGCGGAGCGCATCGCTCGCATCCATCTCGCCGTCCTCCCCGCCACACACGATGATGCAGGCTCCCGGGCCGTCTCAGCGCTCGATGCAGCGTCGGTCGCCCGGCGCCGAGCCTGGCCCACCGCCAAATGTCCCCGTACGCTCGATGTCGCCGGGAACGGGCCTGGCCGGTCCCGCCCAGGGTCGCGTCTCGACGGCATCAAATCGATCGACCGGCAGCAGTGGGGGCGGCGGCAGTGGTGCTGGTAGCCAAAGACGGACAAACGTACGTGATTAAGCGGGCGATCTGTTACAGATCCGCCCTGACATCGTTGATTTATGCGTCCTTCCCGCCCCAGTCTTCTTTCTCCCATATGCTGCTCTGGTTCCCCTTATGCCTCCTCTCTTTCTCTACGTTCCTACCTGTGGCCTTTGTACCTGCCAACCTAGGTACCTGCCTCCTTTTGCGCGATCTAGCGACATCGGAATCGTACCAGTAATATCAGACCGAAACAGATGCAGAAGAAAAAGAAGGAAAAGCTGGCTAACATGCCCTCTAAACTATCTAAACTCAAACCACCTGAGCAGTCATCTGGCACATCCGCAATGCCGCTATCGCAGATCGAGAAGAGCGTCACGCACCTGCTTGTCGCGACCAAGCAGCTGCTCGAGACGCTGACGCAATGGTCCCGCGGGCAGGCGACAGACAGCCAGGTGTCGGACGTGTACGTCAGGCTCGGGTACGAGTTCAACATGGCGTGCCGCGCCTTCACCGCCATCAACGTCGACACGAGCGACCTGGGCAACGTGCCCGAGAAGCTGCGCAACATCCTCGAGGCCACCCTCAGCCAGGAGGCAAGCGTCGAGAGCCTCGAGAACTACCTGCCCAAGATCCGCGACATCATCATCAACCTGCTGCACGGCCTGAAGCGCAAACAGCAGAGGTTAAGACAGCGGCAGTCCCGCGATAAGGAGAACGTCGCGGGGTCTGCCAATGAACCGAGTAGCAGTAGCGGTAGCAGCAGGGACCCGACACGGACTACGAGCACAAGCACGACGGGGAGCGCGAACTCGGGCCTCACAACGCTATTGTCTGAAGGGATCGAGAATGGATACCGGCCGGACCTACAGCAGCCAAACGACAGCAAGGCGAACTCATCGCCTAGTCGACGCTTCGTCGTGCCTCGAGACCCGTCGCGCGGCTCTCTGGCCTCGGACCAGTCGTCCATGTCGAGCAACACGATGCAAAACATTCCCGTCCTCCCGCCATATCCCGGCGACGAAACGATACCTGCGGGCCCTGCCGGGAACGACCTCAACATCGACTCGTTTCCTCCACCACCGCCGCCGCCTAAGTCCCAGCAAAGCGCGTTCGCCGCTCTCCAAAGGGGCGGCGACCTCGAGAGGAGGGCATCGAGGCGGTACTCGGCCTACCAAATATCCAAGCACCTCGGTAACGGCGCCAATGGGATCCCGATGCTGCCGCCCCAGACCACACCGGTCCCGAATCGCGGCCGTGGCGAGGTTAGGGAGTCTATGCGTGCCGTTCAGGGCAGGACCACGGCGGACGGGCAGAGACAGATTAGAACGGCGGTGCCCACCGGCCATCCCCGTGCGGGCAACCGTCTCGATTCGTCATCTCCCGTGCGGGTGCCTGCCCGTGTGCCCGAAGACAGGGAACCAAGCGCCGAGCCTGCCGACGACTCACGAAGCAGCCCGGTCATCCAGACGCCAGACGATAAATATCCCCAGCCCAGCGCTACTCTTCGGGGCCCTCCAGTGGACGCGTATCCAGTCTACGGCTCGCCCGAGGAGTCGCCCCAGCGGACAAGAACCGTCACGCCACCGCCTTCTTCCTCTGCTTCCGCCACAGAGAAGGCTGCGTCGACCCCCGAAAAGCAGCGGCCGTTCGTGGTAGAGCAGTCCCCTCCCACCAGCACCAAGGAGCTCACCCTCTTCCTGCAGTACAAGTCCAAGGTCAAGAAGTTCGTGCTGCCAGAGGGCTACAGCGAGCTGTCGATCGGCCGGCTGCAGCTGGCCTTCATCGACAAGTTCTCGTGGAACACGCAGCAGAACGGCGTCGACCTCCCGGAGATCTACATCCAGGACCCCGTGTCCGGCGTCCGCCACGAGCTCGAGGACCTGGCCGACATCAAGGACCGCACGGTGCTCGTGCTCAACGTCGAGGCCCTCGACGAGGTGAAGCGCCACATCGACGAGGGGCTCGGCTCGCTCAAGGCCATGGTCAAGGAGGTGAAGCTCAACGTGGACGACCAGGCCTCGGCGCTGCAGAGGGTGTCGGACCGCCAGCAGGAGGCTGCCAAGGAGATCGCCCGCCTGGCGGCGGCGCCGCCGCAGGCGCCCATGACCCCTCCCGCCGACTCCCCACGGTCGTCCAGCACTACGACCACGTCCTCATCCCGCAAGGCCAACCTGGGCCAGCTCTCGGAGCTGCGCAGCCTGCGGCGCGATCTCGCGGTGCTGCGCCAGACGTACTCCAACTTCCAGTCCGAGATCAACGGCTCCATGGCCTCCCTGCGCAGCAAGGCCAGCAGCGTCAAGGTCGCGGCCGCCAAGCTCGCCGTGCCGGACGTCGAGGGCGGGTCCGGACACGCGTACGTCGTGAAGGGCCGCAAGGAGCTCAACACGGACTCGGACCGGCTGGTGACGAAGGTGGACGACCTGCAGGACATGGTGGAGGACCTCCGCAAGGACGTCGTGCACAGGGGCGTGCGCCCCCTGCCGCGCCAGCTCGAGACGGCCGCGCGCGACATCGCGTCCCTGACCAAGGAGCTGCGCAAGATGGAGGACTACATGAAGCGCGAGAAGCCGATCTGGACCAAGATCTGGGAGAAGGAGCTCGAGGACGTGTGCCAGGGCCGCGAGGAGCTGCGCATCATGGAGGACCTGCTCGTCGACCTGCAGGACGACCTGGAGAAGGCGTCCGAGACCTTCGGGCTCGTGGAGGCGGCCACGAAGGAGCAGATGAAGGACGCGGGCGTCCCCGGTGGTGCCGGCGGCGGCGGCGCCAACGCGGCGCCCATGTCGTTCGCCGCGCGCCAGTTCTCGAGGGGCCTGGAGAACCTGGGCGGGGGCGGCGGCGACAAGGAGGGGGTCCTGGGCGGGATCCGGGCCCTGCAGCCGAACCACGAGGACAGGCTCGAGGCGATCGAGCGGGCCGAGAAGCTGAGGCAGAAGGAGCTGCAGAGCCGGAGGGAGAACCCGCTCACGCGGGAGCTGGGGGAGTTTGTCGGGGAGGGCAAGCTGAAGAAGTCCGGGGGGTTCGAGGAGGTGGAGCGGGCGAGGAAGGCGAAGGACGATCGGATCAGGAAGGAGGTGTGGGAGAGGCAGAACGGAGGGGTGGCGGCCGCTGCTGACGATGACGATGATGATGACGAAGAAGAGACGACTGAGGAGTCGTCTTCGTCTGAGGGGACTGAGTCGCCTGTTGTTGCTGTGCCTGCTGGGTGATTTTGAAAATGTGTTTGTTTGAAGTTAAGGGGAAAGGTGTGTTTGTTTGTGCGTGCGTGCGTGTGTGTGTGTGTGTGTGTGTGTGTGTGTGTGTGTGTGTGTGTGTGTGTGTGAAGACGCAAGGAAAAGAGAAGAGCAAGAGGAGAAGAGAAAGTGAGAGATGTTGTATCTCGGACATATACCCCCTGGCCGCTGGGCAGCCCGTTTGAATCTGGTGTTTGGAACCAAACCTACCTACTACACCCGACGACGACCAAACCAACCGACCACAAACCAAACCCCCTTTATAGTGTGCTTACTCCCCCGTATATCTTGTTTCTTGGTTAGGCAACGTTTTTATACTCCCTAGGCATCTTGTGGCTCGCCTTTTCTGATTGGTTTTCTTGTTTCCTCTTTTGTCCCCTTAGTTTGCACAAACCTCGCCTCCCCAACTGTGTTCGCTTTTTTTTTCTTATTTTTTTATATCCTCATCGTTCCACTGTGCATTTTCTCTGGTCAAATTTCCTGATCTATTTTGAAGCTCACGAAGCGCCACTCCTTTTTCTTTGGCTTGCTTGCCTTTCTTTCTACGGGACGTTTTTAGTGTGGTCGAGAGGTGGATGGTAGGATGGATGGATGGATGGCTAGATCGGGGTGAGAGGAGAGGAGGGCACAGAATGGGGAGAGTTGGTTGTGTTTCTAAGTACATACCCTCTGCAGAATGTCTATGTGTTTATATCTTGAGGTGTCGGTGGTTTTTGAGATATCATTTTGTATCCAACTGGCATGTATGCCGCGGAGAGATTGAAGTACCTACTGTCATCAGAAAGCTAGGGTAGGTAGGTAGGTAGATATCATATAGGTTTTCCAACTATATCAGCCTCATCTCACCTGTTTTGTACGTCTCCCTTCTATCTCTACTGCCGAGCAGCCGCAGCCTTGACCCGAGAGTACATCTCATCCTGGAACGCCTTCGTCAGGGCTCGCACCTCGGGGTCGCCAGGGGGGACCATCTGCGTGGCGAAAATTCCGAATAGCCCGGCCGCGCGATCGAGGAACTGTTTGTCAGATGGGAGGTGGCTAGGTTAGCTAAAACCTCGGAACGCTAGCACGAAACATCGTCGTTCTGCCTTTGCAAAGCTTTCATCAAACCAGAGACAGAGAATACTCACCCAAGAGGAATTATACATCCCGCCCCACATAACACACCCCTTCCTCCGATCCGGATGATGCGCACCCCCATCCCCATCGCCGCCATCAACAAGCAGCCCCCCAAACCCCCAATCATACTGCTCCGCAGGCGGCGGGATCACCCCCGCGATCCACTCCGGGTGCGCCAGCTCGCGCATCAGGCCCTCCCTCGCGGCCTCGCCCATCGTAGCAGCCTTCAGCTGCGGCACGAACAGCAACTTCGCCGTCTCAGGCCGCAGCAGCACGCCGTCGTCGGCCAGCAGCGAGCCCAGCACGCGTGCGTACGCGTCCACGCTGCCCGACGCAGCCTCGCCGCCGAAGCTCGCCCCTTCGCCTATCTTCTCCCCGGCCTTCAGCGGCGTCGGCGGCGGCGGCAGCGCTTCTTTGGGCGCGGGTCCCATTTTCCCCGTTGCGGGGTCGCGGGCTGAGACGCTGACGCTGACCGTCGTCCTCTCGCCCCCGTCATCTGGCGTCGGGAAGAACGTCGGCGGCGGCATGCCGTCATCATTACCACCCGTCAGCCCAAGCCCGAGCGGCGCGTACAGGTGCTTACGGAGGTACTCCTCCAGCGAAGTGCCCACCGTGCGCTCGAGCAGCAGGCCGGCCCAGTCGATGCCGGCGCCGTACGCCCACCCCTGGCCCGGGTCGAACAGCAGCGGGAAGGCGTAGGCTTCGTGCACTGTGCGCGGGCGGGACGCGAGGCTCCAGCCTTTCTTGGCGAAGAGGTCCATCAGCGGGCCTGGCAGGAACGGGTAGGCCAGGCCGGAGGTGTGGGAGAGCAGGTGGCGGAGGGTGAGGGGTCCTTCGCGGGGGCGGAGCTCACCTTCTGCTGATGATGATGAGAGGCTCGCGAGGACTGGCTGCGGAGCTAGCTCTGGCAGGAGAGACGAGGACGGGTCTGTCAGGTCGTCGTCGAGGGATAGGAGGCCGCTCTCGACGAGCTGCAGGACGGCTATGGTGGTCGGCAGCTTGGTCAAGGACATCCAGGTGAAGATGCTGCTGGTCGACAGCGGTTGGCTGGGGGCGTCGGCATCGAGGCTGGTGTTCCCAAGCACTTTGACGTAGTCCAGCTTTCCTGTTTTTGGGCAGTCGGTTAGCGGTTAGTTCCCAACTCCTTCAGTCCGAGCGTAGTGTGCGTTCGTCGTCTTATCATTTTTGAGTCGGAAAGCTAGGTAGGTACTAAAGCTGCCACCACCCACCGGACTTATCCTTGGCGATGAGTACCACGCCCGGGAGGACGCGGTCCTGTACGGCCTTCTCGATTTGTTCGTCGAAGCTCGCCATCCTAAGGGTCTGTAGACATCTGCTGCCAAGTATGTCTGGTTGAGCTGAAGAGTTTGAGATTTAAAACGGCTTGCTCTACTTGGAAAACAAACTTGTCGAAGAGCAAGCCCGGCTGTTTTTGTTTCGCATCCCCTCTTCCCCATCGCTCGCTTCCGCTCGGGACGGCACAGCACCGCCTTGACCCCGACTTATACGGAAACGTTGGAGTAGGTAGCATCCATCCATCGCTGAGATGTAGCCGGGAGTTGGCCTTTACCCCACCGCGTTTTTGAAGTGAGGGGGGAGCTGACATACAAGTAACCAGCGAACGGCAAATCCTTCCGCGTTTGCTGCACTTGGAAGATATGACCCAGATTACCGTGGCCTTTACTTCCTTGGTACATGGGCGAACAGGGAAGCGGGAGCTTCACGGATATGAGTAGAGGTGGTAGGCTCCTACAAGCAGGTACCTTACAGGTAGTCAGCACTGCAGTCCAATTGACTAGCCTTCCGTGTAACATCGCTTTCGAAACCCCCCTGAAGCAGCAACTACAGAGACGCACGGAAAAAGGAGATATAAAAGTCATTCACGATAATATAGCGTTTATATCTCCCTAACAAGAAAACAAGTACCTAGAAAAAGAAGACCGACGAAACAAGATATGCCTCCCTTCCCACCAAGACAACAAAAAAAAAGTCCTTCCCAACAAACCCTCTATCTACCATACCTTGCTTACCTAGGTTTCCCGTATAGAGAGAAGTATGGGCAAGGAGTTTGTTTGACTGGGTGAGTATAAAGAGTATAAAGAAGTGGAGAGAGAGAAAACAAGAAATAAGAGACGAGCTACTGGTTCGTTCGGTTCGAACACAACAGTATCAGGCTCGCTCGCAGCAAGATACACGCACATAGTATACAGCACGCTGCACACTGCAGAACAGTAGAACAGTGTACACACATACATACATGCAATGCAGTATTCACATCCACGTCCCGTCCATCCTACCTCCGACCGACCAACCCAACACATCCATCCATACCTTGGTTCACGTCCCTAGAGGTACAGATGTGGACGCCTTCCTGGCACCTGACCCTTTCACACACTCTCTTGCACACAACAACACGGACTGCTCACATATACACCAACCAACCACACCAGAATAATCCCTTTGCTCTCTCAACTCCTCCAAGCCATCCGTCTCACCACCTCACCACCCCGTCACCTCACCACCCCATCTCGTCATCTCACCACCACCACCACCACCAAACCTCACCCCCGATACCGATCCCCCTGCTGCCCCTGCCCCTGCTGCTGCTGCTGCTGCCTCCCATACTCCTCATACGGCCTCAGCTGGCTACTCAGCTGGCTACTCAGCATCGCCTGCTGCTGATAAAGCACCATGTTCTGCATATGCTGCTGCTGCGCGATCCTGTCCCTCGCAGCCGCCGCCTCCCGCTCGAGCGGTCCAGGCGGCGGCGGCCCTTGCCTCGCGTACGGTGGCCCCGGGTTCGATGGCGGCGGCGGCGGCGGCGGTTGTTGCTGCTGTTGCTGTGGCTGCTGCTGCTGCTGCTGCTGAGCTGCGCTGGATGATGATGGTGGAGGTGGAGGAGCGCCACCGCGGCGATCATAGGCGCTGACGGGGGTGTAGCTCCTTTGAGGAGGCATCGCGTTCGGATCGCCGCGGGCCGAGAGCGGCGTGGCCGGCGGGCCTTGGGTGTTGTATGCGGCATAGGGGGAAGGCGCCTGGGGGGGAGGCGGCTGGGAGGGCGGCGGCTCGGCGCCGCGGGGAGGTGGTGGGCCGTAGCCTGGGTGAGACATCTGTTGATGGTGGGGGTGATGCTGGTGCGGGTGCTGCTGATGCTGGTGCATCATTCCCGGCCCACCAGCAGCAGTAGCGCTCCTGGGGTCCCGAGGGTCCCGCAGGTCCCGCGGATCCCGCGGGTCAAGCATGCTGTATCCTGTTGCGCGGTCGTCGCGGAGGCCGCTCAGGTGGTGCTGGGGTGGTGGCGGTTGCTGCTCCCGTTCCCGCTGTTGTTGGTGCGGTGAGGGCTGCTGTGCTGTTGCCCACGACGGCGGCTGTGGCTGTTGCGGCACCAGAGGCTTCTGGGGCCCTCCGTGTTGCGCGCCCCAAGCCGACTGCGGCGGGACCGGCTGGCTCTGCTTCGGCGGCGGAGGCGGCGGGGCTTGAGCACCCGGGCCAGGTGGCGGCCAAGATTGCTGCTGCTGGTGCGGAGGAGGCGGACCGCCCATTCCCCTGCTCTCTTGCGGCCAACCCTGATCCCTGCTCGGCGGGAGGGGCTGTTGCTCACGCCGGCTGGACGACGGGTGAACGGCAAATTGCGAAGTCGGAGACGATGCATGCGGAACCTGGGAGACCGGGGCGCCGCCGTATGGAGGATACGGGGACTGCTGTGGCTGGTATCCCACGTGAGCTTGCTGCTGGCTCTGGGGCGGCGGGTAGTGGTGCGTCTGCGGCGAGTTCGCGGCCGCGGAGACTGCCTGAGGCGGCGGTGGCGGGTAGCTGTGACGCCCGTAGTAAGGGTCTCGGTCCATGCTGGTGTCCAGCTGGGGAGGCGCCATAGTCGACGACCGGGGAGCACCCATGTGCTGCGGTTGGGGAGACTGTGTGGCGTGGGTCGGGTTGTAGGGCTTGAGCGAGGGCATGGCCGACGTTGCCGGGGTGTTGCGTAGATATTGCGAGAATATGGGAGCCTGGGAGTCGCGCAGAGGCGCAGGGGCCGACGAGGATGGTGGCGGTCGGGATGATATTGATGGAGGCGGGGTGGAGGACATCTTGAGCGTGCTCGTGCCGGACACGTCGCTGAGTCTCTTAGTCGCAGCAGGCGAGGCAACAGGAGCAGGAGGTGGAGGCGGTGGTGGGGGAGAAGGTGCCGGCGGATCGACGTTCAGCAGCGCCATCAGGTTTGAGGTCTTTCGCTCCACAGGTGCTGGCCGGGGCGGGGGCGTGGGCGTTGGCGGTGCGGCCATGGGCGGAGGCTGCTGAACTGGCATGCTATGCGGTGGTGGTGGCTGCTGCGGCTGCGGCTGTCGCTGCTGTTGCTGCTCGTGCATAGCAGATGTCATGGACCGCTCCTGTAGCATTGGCATCTGCGGTTCGTCTGGCCGTGCGCCCATGCCCATGTCCATGTTCACCGAACCCAGGGGCACCATGCCTCGGTGAGGCGGCGGTCCAGGTGCAATTTGGTCAGCCGGGTGTGGCCTGAGCGGCGGCTGTGACTGCTGATGCTGCTGCTGAGGATGCTGCTGTTGGTGGGGAGGAGGCGGTCCGTAGCCTGGCGGCGCTGGAGCAGCAGCCCGTGACTGCGGTTCAGGATGCCTGGACAGCGTCATCGGCTCGCCTCTCGTCGAAGCCGATCTCGGCGAGGGGCCCGGGGCCGAAGATGCGTATGCTTCCCACGGATTTGGTATATCTGGCTCCTGCTTGAGCCGCACAGGCGCTGGCGACTGAGCCTGACCTCGAGGAGGCACCGCCCGTTCAGCATGTCTGGCCTCTTCTCTGATGTCTCTAGAGTCTCGGGGATGATGCTGCGGCTGCTGTTGCTGCTGCTGGTGGAGCTGGTGCTGATGCTGCAACTTCTGCTGTTGTTGCTGTTGCTGCTGCTGTTGTTGTTGTTGTTGCTGCTGCTGCTGGTTGCGCTGGCTGCGCAGCTGTTCGAGCTTGTTGATCTGAGCATCAATCTCGTTGGTATACAACCCGGGCCGCTGCTGCTGCACTGGCTCAGGCATGGAAGGGGTATGGCCAGACATTGGAGCAGGAGCAGCTGGTTGTTTCTGCGAGATGCGAACTGGCTGGGTTGGTGCCGACAGGACCTCGCTCTCTCTCTCAGGATACGAGTAAGGTGGGAGAGGATTCCGCGAAGGCCGTGGACGAGGAGACGCACTCGGAGGAGCAGAAGCAGATGCAATCGGTGGGGAAGCTTGCGATGATGGCTGTTGCTGTTGCTGTTGCTGTTGCTGCTGCTGTTGCTGTTGTTGTTGCTGTTGCTGTTGCTTTTGCTGCTGCTGCTGCTGTTGTTGTTGCTGGGCTTGCTGCTGGGCTTGAAGCTGGGCTTGATGCTGTGCTTGGTGTTGAGCTTGTTGGGCCGGGTGTTGCGCTAGTGGCATAGGCTGTAGAGGCTGCGGGGGTATCGTGGGCGGCGGAACCTGAGTGACCGGGGACTGCACGGCTTGCGGAACAGGGACACCAGCTGGGGACGATACGGAAAGCGGCACAGGCGCAGACGTCTGCGGCACAATGGGAACCGGAGTCTGGAAGCGACCAAATGCCGGCGTTTGTGCAACCGGAGGAGCTTGTGGCAGTTGCTGCTGCTGTGGTTTCTGAGGTGACATTTGCAGCTGCGGCTGAGGTTGTGGCTGAAGTGGCGGCTGGTGATGCAGGGACTGCTGTTGTGGCGGTGGCTGGCTCTCCTGCTTGGGCTGGATGTTCTCCATCTTGGGCTGGACGGGGTCTTCTGCCATGTGGTCTGCGGATGCAATCGGACGGTGCCCGCTGGACGACGAAGGCGTGTCGTACTTCTTCCGGGAGGTCGCGGCTGTAGGGGTCGGCGGGGGAGGACGCTTCTGGCCTCTGCTCTTCTGCTCCTCTGCTTCAAGCGCGATCTTCTCCCATTCGGCCTTCATAACAGGATCCTTTTGCCGCATGTAATAGTTCTTGACCTGTAGGAGCAGACGGCAAAAGGCTTGATTAGCAACCAACAAAAACTATGCCAGACCCCCATATGTAGAGGGTAGGAAAAAGAGCGAGGGGAAATGCGGCGAGTTCCTACCATGACCAATGTCTTGGTCTGCATATGGTTGGCAATAGCATTCCAGTCCGTGCCAAAGTACCGCAACAGGTTGGGGAAGTCATTGGATTCGGAGACGCTCCAGTAACTAGACGGCTGCGGCTGCGATCTTGCGTGGCTCGACGAGGACGATGGGCCTTGGCTGACTTCGAAGGCTGACTGCGTTCCGCTGGCTTGAGCAGCCGAGAGCGGGGGCTCTGGGCGGAGCGACGGCGGCGCGATGGCCTCAGACATGGATGGCGGTGGGGGTGCTAGCGGGGTGCGCTCGGGACTCATTAACGCCGTCGACGGCGCGGCCGACAGCGCCTGTGCGGGCACCAAGGGCGGCTGCATGCCTGGCATTCCCGGCATTCCTTGAGGCGCATCGAACGGAGGCGGCGGCATTCCCTGCCCGAGCGCAGGGCCAGGGCCAGAACCAGGCCCAGCTCCGATCCCTGCCGGAGTAGGCGGCCCGGGTTGGGGCACAGTTGAGGGTCCTGCACCACCCGGCCCGCCTAGCCCGCCCGGTCCGCTGGGTCCACCCATGATGACCCCACTTCCCGGTGGAAGCTGTGGGGACAACCATTCCGGGCCTTGCACGGCCCGAGAATTGGACCGTGAACGGTTTGCCTTGGCGTTCGCCGGTGGCGTGGGCGCGAGGGCCGGCGGCACCTTGGGCGCTTTGGGCTCTTTCTCCTTTGTTTGGCGCTGCTTCCGGCCCTTCTTGACTGTTCCCTCAGGTTTCTCGGCACCACTGTCGTTCTTGCCGCGGCGACCCGGCGTGCCCACGGGGGTGGTTCCATCCGAGTCGAAGTTAGAAGTACCCGACGCAGCCGCCGCGGCAGCCGCAGCTGCAGCCGCAGTCTCGAAGTTGAAAGTCGGCGCGGCTGCCCGGCGAGGGCGCCGTCGTTCTCCGTTCTCGCCGCCGTTCTCATGGTTCTCCTCTGTTTCGGGCTCGCCGTTGCCGAGCTCCGACACCAGAGCACTGGAGCGATGCTTGGCGCGACCCTTCTTCCGCTTCTTGGGCTGCTTCTTGAGCTTCTCCTTAAGATTCAGTTCGCGCTTCTTCAGATAATAATACTGAATGCAAGAATGGAAGTCGCGGCGCGGCAGCTGCTCCGCGATTTTGCCCCACTGCTTGGGGAACTCGAGGTAGGCCTTCTCGAACAGCTGCTCCTCTTCTTCGGTGAAATTGCACACCGGGGGCAGCACCTGCCAGGCGGCCACCAGCTTCTCCACGGGGAGGTGGCCCGAGTGGTTGATGTATAGGTCCTTCTTCCGCTCGGCGTCGTTCCAATACATCTCGGGTATCACCGCCTCCTTTTCACTGCGGAACTTCTCCTTCTCCGCCCGCAGCTCGCGTTCTCGCCTCTCCTCCTCCGCCGCACGCGACTCCTGTAGGATGCGCTCGAGGTCACGCTCCGTGGCAAAACGACCCGCCCGCCGGCCCTCCGTCTTGGGCTCCGGGGCACCGTGTGGCCCATTAGTGGTGGATGTGTCGTTGAGGCCCATGAGAGTCGCAAACTTGTCGCGACTCTTAACCGCGCAGGCGTCGTCAGAGAGCGTGAAGCGTAGATATACCTCATATCTGGCAAGATATTCATTTCTCAGCGCCACGTTCTGCTGGTTCTCCGAACCTGCCTCCTCGGCTAGTCTTTGAATGATGAAGGCGCCAACGTCGGCCGACGGCTCAAAGGACTCCAGAAGGTGGGTATCCTTGTACCAGGGTTCTACCTTGAATACAGGTAGTTCATCCAGTGGCGGTGTGACCATATGCTGCCGGACCGTTTCGAGCATCGCGTCGTCGACCTCCTCGATATACGTAGCATCGTCATCCTCCTCTGCGGGCGGGGCAGAGCCCTTCTCGGCCGGTGCTTCCTCGGAGACGTCGGGGAGGTGTAAGTCAGGCTTCTCACCGTCGACAGCGGCGCCGACCCCATTGGTCAGTGTTGGACCCACTTCTGTTGCCGTGGCCATGCCGGGAGCGGCTGGCTGCCCTGTGGTATCCTTCATTACCACATCGCCGCCGTCGTCTACCCGGTCTGGCTCCTCTCTCTCGACTGTAGGTATAGGGATGTGGTGGTCCTCCATTTCCACATCCTCAATCTTTGGTTGAGGTTCAGCTTGGGCAGCTGCTGGAGCCGAATCAACTTTCTCGGCTTTCTCAGGTTTGTCAGCCTTAGCAGGCTTGTCGACCTTGTCGGCCTTGCCTGCCTTATCTGCCTTGTCTACCTTGTCGGCCTTATCGGCCTTGTCGGCCTTGTCGGCTTTCTTGGCGACCTTGCTGTCCTCCTTGGCCGGGCGATCTGAGGGCCCCGGTTTAGATGCGCCTTCAGCGCGTGATGAGGATTTCTTGGGCGCATCCTCAGCCGGTCGCTTCTCGGGCTTCTTGGCCTCTTGCGTCTTCGCAGGGACGACAAGGTCGTCAGGAATCTCACCGAGCATCTCTACGAGGCCTTCGGGCTCGTTGAGAAGCTGTTTGGCGGCGTGGACCACGAGCTGCGCATATAAGACAGCGCCTTCAGTCGACACGACTTCTTCCTTGCTTTCAATCCTCTTGAGCTCCTCTTCGTTCTTTCGGATTTCCGTTTCGAAGTAGTCGTTCATGTCTTCGTCATCGGACTCGGAAGACGGGTCGTTAACAGGCGGGACCATCGGCTGTCTTGGAGGGAGAGATATCTTGACGGCAGGGACACGCATGACTGCCTTGCGGCGCTGTGGGCCAGCGTCCGCTGCCATTTTGTTATCTGACGTGGGCCCGGACGGCTGCGGGTGCTGAGGTTTGACCTCGTGTTGTTCCTTGTCGCTCCTTGGGAGAGGAGGGCTGATGAGCGGCGGTTTTGGTTGCGAAGGCGAAGGCCCAGATGAACTCTCTGCCCTTTCGTAACCGGTGCCTGTCATGTTGGAGTCTATTGCAGACCATGGCGACCTCCTCATCTCCCGATCGATCGAATTCCTCGCGGATTGCGTACCACGCTCGAAGCCGGGCAGGACCTCGATCGCATCGGAAATATGAAGGGCCCGAAGTGAGCCATCGGCAGGAGAAATTTGCGAATCGGATTGGGCGTCCCGGCTGCGTGGGCGGTGGACAAATTCGCCATGGTGCTCGGATCCGGACGACGCAGGTCGGGGTCCGAACGGCCTAGGGTGCTGGGATGCGAAGCTCTGAGAACGATTTATCTTGGGCGACTCGGGCACCTTCTTCCCAGTGAGTGCGGGGTTAATCCACTGTTTGCTTGATGGCCGCTGCTGCTGTTGTTGTTTCTGCTGCTGCGCGCGTGGTCCGGTAGGGACCGGGGGACTGCCCTCGTGGCTCGCAGGTTTGGACGGGCCAGCGAGGGGGAGCCGCTCCGCTATTGAGTTGCTCGACGGCCCTGTCGGGAAGGTCCGCTCCTCGGTCAGCGCCCGGGGGCCAGTAGGCGGCGCCCGGCCTGTGACTGTCGGAACTGTCGGGACCGCTGGGGCCGTTGGACCCGTCGGTACATCACCGGCTGACGGCAACTTGCTTGGTACAGAGCCGAAAGCCGGCGCCGAGGGAGCGATTGGCGGCGGGGAGACATCTTTGGGGGCAGGCGGAGGAGGAGGGGGTGGAGGTGGCTCATGGGTCAGAGAGCTTCGGTCAGGTTTTGGCCGGGGTAGCTCACGATCGCGCGTCTCACGATCCTCTCTCGAGTCTCTTGAACGCGTATCGTCCATATTATGGCGATGGCTGTCGCGATCGTCCCGGTTGTCTCGGCCACCCCAGCGCCCCTCCTGCGACCGGCTGCGGGCATTATAGCGATCGCGGCCCTCGTAGAACTGGGTTCCTCCGCGCCCGCGATCCCAATCTCCACGTCCCCCCCGGCCTCGTCCGCCTCGGAAGTTCCCGCGGAACGGCTGGCCTGCGAATGGCTGGTCCGAGTTGGACGATCCGGCCGAGAGCGGACCGTCTCGAGAACCTCGCCTGGCCCTCTCAGAATCCACTCCGAGGGGCCCATCGCGGTCTCGCTCACGATCACGATCTCGTTCTCGGTCCCGGAAGTCTCTCCCCGGAGGCGAGCGCCCTCGGCCCTGAGGCGATGGACGCCGACCCCGGAAGCTGTCCCTCTCGCCACGCCAGTCGCCGCGTTCACGCTCGCGTTCGCGCTCGCGGCTCCGTTCGGTTCTTTCATTCCTCTCATTTCGTTCGTCTCTGAACGGCGGGTCGCGCCGGTCGCGGAAGTCTTCGCGGTCACCCCGGCTGCGGTCGCGACTGTCCTCTCTCCACCCCCTGCCACGCCCACGGGAGCCTCGCCCACCACGGAAGTCGCCGGCATAGCCACCTCGCTGTCCGCCGGATACGTCTAGCAAGGCTTTGGGTCCACGCGGCGGCTCCCGAGGAGGTAGAGAGTCCCGGAAGGAGGAGTCACGGTTAGTCTGGAACGCGGTCTGATTGGCGCGTGACTCCCCGGACAGTCGCCGGCGGTCACCGTCGCCATACTGCGAGGCGCGGTCGGTGTACCGATCTGGTGACCTATGTGGTGATCGAGATCGACGGTCGCCGCCATCGTAGCGACTTGACGGATACCGAGTCCTGCGAGGGCGGTACGAGTCAGCATGGATTTCTGCTTGTGTTCGAGTCTGGAGCCTTGTGAGGCTCGGATGATAGCTGGAATGTCGGGGAGCGACAGGCGGGGTCAATCCCCTATTGATGTACTCGGCTTGACGTGGCATCCGACTTCTGTATGGCCGTTGGAGATGGATGGGCGTTCCCAACCATCACTAATGGCGGGCGTCTTTCGGGTCACGGAAAGGGCACGCGATGGATGATACACACATTACAGATTCGGGCGCGGAAGGCCCTTGCTCGATTGAATGCCACCGAACGATGCTATCTGCATCGCAAGGCCCAGTGGCTCAATAAACCCTGTGGCGGCGAACTGTTCGTAGAGGTTTGTGGGCGGTGAAGTCAAGTTCTCCAGGTGCTGCTGGGTTCGTTCAACCGAACCCGTCACGAGAGGATTCGAGATTCGCAGACTGCCTAAAGGAATGATGGGGTGGCGCTTTGTCGGCGTATTTGTTCCGCACGCCTGCGAAAAATTGCCCTAAGCCACTCCGTAGTCGACTCACTCCTCGATTCAAAGTCGCGATGTTAGATGCTAGGATGCGATCAATAAGTGAACAGAGTTGAAAAATGTCGTGGTTCGGTGTGTGTGTGTGCCTGTGTGTGGGTGGGTGTGCAGGTTAGAGGTGTAGGTGTGCAGGTTCAAAAACGCTTTGTTCGAGACGAGTCCACTGGCCGGCTTTCACTACTGGCTATGTCCGGTACAGTTCAAGATCCTTCAATCCCACCCCCCAATCAAAGGTCGGACACCAGCCTCATGCGTGGCGCCTGCCCGCTAGCACACATCTGGCCCTACCGAATCGCGCTAAGCCTTTTCGGTTTAAGCCTGATTCAGCCCGCGCTTGTCGGGAAAACTTGTCTCATCATCAAATCAATCGCTGCCCAATCCTGGCTCGTCATCGCCCTGGACACCCCGGACGCCGGCTCCACATGACCGCCTGCCCCTCCATGGCGCCGAAAAACCTTGCCGGCAATCCACAGATGTCCGGACGGGGGGGTCACAGCTGAGTACAATCGGCGCACACGTTCCCATCGGCCTCATCTGGCGCTCACTTCCGGGGCGTTTTCACATATCTTTCGTTTAGACGATTAAAAGTTCCGACCATTCATGTGTGCGTTTTCTGACCGATTCTGGTTGTGCATTTTAGTTTGAGTGGGGGCGAAAAGCTTTATTTTGGTGATGATTCTTAACCTCGGCCAGGCTCCAGGTCACACCGGACCGATCAAATTCTTCGGCCGCTTCGGATCCGTGATGAAATTCTGTGCTCGTTCTCATAGCCACCGAGAATAGAGGAAGGGTAATCATTGCCAGATCACACCACCTCTCGATCACGGTCGCCTCGCGAAGGTTAGGAGGGCTGGACTCGGAAAGAACTGGGCAAAGTCCCAGATTCTTTATCGCCGTCATGGCCACCACCAGCCAGCCGCCGTCCCAGGCGACGGACGCCGTGCTGGTCAAGTCGGTTGAGATGCCAGAGGGGTCGCAGAAGGTGGAGGAGCTCGACTTCAACAAGTTCAAGGGCCGGCCAATCACCGTCGCGGACCTTCTGGATGGTATGAAGAATATGGGCTTTCAGGCTTCGTCTATCGGCGAAGCGGTCCGAATCATAAATGAAATGGTCAGCAATGTGGACGACGAAGAGTCAGTCTTGAACTCTCGAGCCTCGTCTCTGGGGAGTTCCCCTTTACTGTGTCTTGCCGCCAGCGAGCTGACATTATGGGAGTTTCTTCAAGTAAAAGAGAGCTTGGCGTGACCCAGAAACAGGCGATGGCACCACCATATTCCTGGGATACACCTCAAATATGATCTCGTCGGGGCTGCGCGGCGTCTTCCGTTATCTCGTGCAGCACAAGCACGTCTCGGCTGTCGTCACAACCGCGGGTGGGATCGAGGAGGACCTGATCAAGTGCCTGGGCGACACGTACATGGGCTCGTTCAGCTCGCCAGGCGCCGAGCTCCGGAAGCAGGGCCTTAACCGCATCGGCAACCTGCTCGTCCCAAACTCGAACTACTGCGCGTTTGAGGACTGGGTGGTGCCCATCCTAGACAAGATGCTGGAGGAGCAGGAGGTTAGCAAAGCCCAGCACCGGGCAGCCGGCAAAGCCGCTGACGAGGAAGACGGCGAGCTACACTGGACACCCTCAAAAGTGATCCACCGGCTCGGAAAGGAGATCAACGATGAGCGCTCCGTGCTGTACTGGGCGTGGAAGAACGACATCCCCGTGTTCTGCCCTGCCCTCACGGACGGCAGCCTGGGCGACATGCTGTACTTCCACACATTCAAAGCCTCGCCGCAGCAACTTCGCATCGACATAGTCGAGGACATCCGTCGCATCAACACGATCTCAGTGCGGGCTAAGCGTGCCGGCATCATAATTCTTGGTGGTGGAGTCGTCAAGCACCACATCGCCAATGCGTGCCTGATGCGGAACGGTGCCGAGTCTGCGGTCTACATCAACACGGCGCAGGAGTTTGATGGTAGCGACGCTGGTGCCAGGCCAGACGAGGCCGTCTCGTGGGGTAAGATCAAAATCGGTGCCGATAGTGTAAAGGTAAGATCTTTCTCCTCCACTCCCTTTTTGTTGTCTCGGGGATTCTCTTCTCTGACTGAGCTGTCGAAACAGGTCTACGCCGAAGCGACCGCTTGCTTCCCTCTAATAGTCGCGAATACATTTGCCCGAGAGGATGCGGAACATAATAGTTCAGCGCAGAATCCTTCAAACTGAGCCAAGTTATTCAGGCGTCTACATGCACCTACCCACTTGTGCAGCTGTGGGACGATTGGCTCAGGAGAGAGATTTCGAATTAGAACTTGGACGGCAACGTGGATTTGTAGAGCCTATGAACACAGCTAATCCCCCACAAAAACAAAAAGAGAAAGAAAATTCAGAATGGGGACGAAATAGAACTAAAAACGAAACAAAGAAAAAGAAAAAAAACACGAGAAGAGCAGACAGAGGGGTTGCCCCGTTCTCATCCTCCCAAGTCAACACCGCAAGTCACTCATGGTGCCGCCATCCTTCGAGTACCGAAATGGCTCACTCGCTAGCTCACTCGCTGGCATCCCGTCCCAAGCATACAATATCGCGCTTCCGTTCTTCCCGTAAATGCGCTGTGCAAACCGCCAATAAGTATCCACTTTCATCCATGGGTATCGACCGTCTCGGGACCACGATGATGCGCCCCTCGCAACCAGTCGGAAGGTCATCCTATTCAGCATAATGCACGGCCGAGACGAGACATGCCGTAGATACACAGTAGCAGCTTGAGGCTTCTTCACCTCACCTCACCTCGCCGGGCGGCGCTTGTTTGTCCCCAGCCGACCGTCCCCAAACCATCAAGATCCCGTCCAACCCGCCGCCCCCGTGTTCGAAGAACGCTCCATGTGCCTCGCCCGCTGCTGCTCCCGCCGCTCCTCCTCCACGCGCCTCCGATGCTCCCGCCGCAGTCCCTCAAGCGCCTCGCGGCGGCGCCCCTCCATCCCGCCCCGCCGTCGCTCGTGCGCCCGCTCCATGGTGGCCACGCCGGATCTGTTATCCCTAGTCCACCGCCACGCGCACGCCTCCTGCTCCGTCAGCAGAGGGTCCCGCGTCACGGACTCCTCCTCCTCCCGCTGTGGCCGAGCAAGCCACGGCGACGTTGCGAGACACATCGCTAGCGCCCGAAATTCGTCGGGCCGATGGATGAGGGCCAATAGCAGCCGGCGCCGCCTTCTCTCGTATGGACTCGTGTCGGGTGCCAGCGGCCGTCTGTGGGCGATCCTGTCCTCTGTGGACCTCCGCCGGTCGGGCGGCATGGTGGCGGGGGCGGTGGTGATGGCGGAAAACGAAGGAGAAGGCGGGAGGAGCGTTGCTGTTGCTGACGATGATGACGATGATGCCGCCGTTGAGAAGTCCATTTCCGTTCGCCGCTCCAGCGGCTCCGTTGGGTTGTTGTGACCCTCGGTCAGGACGAGTCGCTGTTGGAGATCGCGAGACAAGTTGTTGACCGAGCTTTGGCCGCCGCCCTCGACCGGCTGAGCAATGACAAGTTGCTGCAAATCGCGAGACAAGCCGTCTACCGTGGCGTCTGGTGATGCCCTTGGCGAAGTAGGTGTTACTGAGGTGGCGTCCATCTTCGACGAAGCAAGTGTCTCGGTCTCGATCAAGTACTTAGGCACCTATTTTCTATTCCGGTCCGTCGTTATTGCGAGTAGTTTCGCTTGTCTGAGAGGTAGGTTCAGGTAGGTATATGGAGATGGAGCAATGTGCAAGGGACTAGAACAATCTGGCCAGCCGTCGTCCAGTTTTAATGTAGATTGAACTGCTCGCCGAAGTAAGTAAACCTTCTCGTTTCGGACACCCAGCAAAAATTTTACCTGCTGATATCTTAACGCGGATAGAATTCATCATTGCGCAGCACAGAGTTTGGATAATGATGCATAGGAAGACCTGAACCACGAGTGGGGGGTATCTCAAACATGGTGATGCGTATATTCACACCGAAGGACACCCTGCTGGGGAGGTTTTTTTTTCTTCTTTTATGCATCATCGCCAGCGCCGGGGCTCCTCGACCGGGCGCCCAGAACCGCCTTTCCAACGACGCTAGCATTCGGCCTGCCCAGCTCCCCCGAGATCCACGCGCCAATGTCCGCTACGGCATCCAGGTCGACGCCCGTGTCCATGCCCAGCGACTCCATGAAGTACACCATGTCCTCGGTGGCCACGTTCCCCGTGGCGCCGGGGCTGTAGGGGCACCCGCCCAGCCCGCCGACCGCGCTGTCGAACGTGCGGATGCCGTGCTCCAGCGCGACGGCCGTATTGACGAGGGCCTGGCCGTACGTGTCGTGGAAGTGCATGGCGACATCCTCGTTGCGCACGCCGGCGGCGGTCACGCACCGGAGCAGCTCCTTGGTGCGCGGCGCCGTGCCCATGCCCGTCGTGTCGCCCAGCGCGATCTCGTCCGCGCCCATCTCCAGCAGGTCGGTCGCGATCTCGGCCACGCGGTGCGGGTTCACGTCGTAGCCCTCGAAGGGGCAGCCCAGCACCACCGAGATGTACGCCCGCACGCGCAGGTTCGCCTCCTTGGCGCCCTGGATCACCTCCTTGAAGTTCTCGAGCGAGGTGGCCACGTCGCAGTTCAGGTTTTTGCGCGAGAAGGTCTCGGTCGCGGCGGCGAACACCGCCAGCTCTATCGTAGGCGGAGGGGGCGATAATGGTGCGCCGTCAGCTGCTAGTGCTGGGGGTGGCGGCGGCGGCTCGGTCAGGAACGCGTTCGGGTGTTTGTGCAAGATGGCGAAGGCGTTTGAGAGGCCCTTGGTGTTGGGTGCGAGAAAGGAGTACGATATCGGCGCTGCGGACGGGATCTTGTGCTCTAGGAGATGCTCGAGTATTTCACTCGAGTTGTCCATCTGGGG
>PYST01000362.1:0-37496 GCA_003049485.1 Ophioceras dolichostomum | reverse complement strand
GATAGAATTGTAGAGGCCGATGGTAAAATGACAGCGTATTGAAGCTCCTTTTTTTATGCGGGGACATTAATTTTTTGGGGGCTGAGCCCTCCTCTTTCCTCACCTCCTCCCCTTCCTGAAGTCCATGTTCTGCGGGGCGGATACGGAATCCACCGACAGTCACACAATGTTTATCTCTCCTTGCTTCCTTTTTCTCTTTTTCTCTTTTTCTCCTCAAATCATGGATCAGGCATTCAAGATTCAAGCTTTTTGGTGTGATCCCGTCTCCATCTTCCCTGCATGCAGCGTTGGGTTGTCCTTATCGTGTGGTCAATGCGACTAGGATGCGGTGCTGAAGATGATGCGCAACCTCGCAAAACCTCCAAATCATCAAAGATCAGAACGAAGATCCAACACATGCAACGGAAGCTCATCTTCCCTACTCGCCCTATCAGCCAACCAAATCGCTGGACAAGTCGCTGGACAGGGACAAGGACGGACACCAGCGCGAGCTAGCGTGGATGCAATGCCGTTCCCATCTTCTTTTCCTTTTCTCTTTTCCTTACGAGCGCAAGGAATACTTGCGCACACGAACACTCTCACTATCTCTCCCAATTCTCCCAACTCTATAACTCCCAGCGGATATTTCTTGGCGCGATTGGAGGGAAGGGGATTTGGGAGACTTTGGGGAACCGACGAGTGGTTCGAAACGAGCCAAGGGATTCATTAATTCTTCCATATTGCCTGGTCACTCCTTAAACTGCGAACGCCGAACCCTCACGGGACGTGAATGCTGCCAGGCTAAATTCGACAGGGCCTTTTTTACTTTCCATGCTCCTCCGTGCTTCCTTCCTTTCTCTGCAGTGGCCCATAGTACTCCCTACGTTCCCCTTGTGATATGTATTGGTTTTTCAGATTCTCGCTTCCATATCACAGTTATCATACCGAGCGACAGATTAACCCATTCCATCCATTGATGGCCCGCTTTTCTCTCACCTTCCTACCTCCCTCCGTGCATGGTACGACGGACGTACTTACACCAGCCTTGGGGGGATCTACTACTCTACATGTACCCAAGGTGGGCAGGCAGTTTTCCTTTCTCTCTCGGGCTGGGACATTCCCAGCTAGGCCACCGACGGTTGCTGCTCGCGCGGAGGCGAGGGAGGGGAGGGACGGGAAAGGGACATGCCTCCCTGCAACACCCAATTCCAGCAACTCGTCATACCTACCAGGTACCCCAAGTACCTTACGTGCCGCACTAGATAGACGACACACACATGAATACTTCCCTACCTGACCATACCACACAGATATGTTCACAACGTACACCGCATCGGTTGATATGGCAAAAGCAAGACCACCTGCCCGTTTGCGCCAGATTCCCCGCAACGACATACTAGTGCCCACCACTAGCCCACACACAACGCCGTTGGGTCGTTCGTCCCCGTACGAATCGAAAGCCAGTTGGGATGTGTGTGGCGCTTTGCTTTTACGATGATGTGCGGGGAGGAAGATAGCCGTTTGTTTGTTCGTCGCAGCATAGACAGGGGGGGATTTGGGGGCTGGGACCGTCTGGACTGAGAGACAGAAAGAAGGATCGTCACGAGATAACACTCCCCCCCCCCTATTCTGGTCCTATCCCATCCTGCCTATCCCATCCCATCCCATCCCGTCTCGTCCCGTCCACACCCCCTCGATATCTGTTTGAGCTTCTCGATGCTCTCTCGACGCTCGTCGACGACCCGACCCGATGGCAAGCTGGGCCTCATACCCGGAGAGCCATGCAGCCCTCCGTTGGACTGATTGGATAGGATGTCGGCCTCGACATCAGAATGAGGACGTATACCGTGTTCTTATCCATCTGGCTAGGACTTACACGTACGGCAAGCTAGAGGAGGGAAGGGGGTAGGTAGACTGGTAGGAAGATGGGCACCTAGCCAACGATCCAGCCCCATCCAGACAGAGATTCTAGAGACCCTAGTATCTGCGTCTATGAGATGTGGTGCTACTCTAGTACCAACAAGGCAGGTAGGTGGGTACCGAGTGAGGTAGGTGAAGGTGAAGGTACATTCCCTGGACGAGGACCGAACGACTGAACTGACCCCCATGCCACCCTCTCCATCTACATACGTATCTGATCGCCAACGGTCGCAAAAGGCCGCCTCTTCCCGCTGATGGCCGATGGGTGGATGGGGTAGTGAGTACGTTCTCCGCGTGGAGGTAGGTGGAGCAGAACAAAGAGTATGAGAGCAGAAAGAGGATGGGGGGCGAGATTCGGGACGGCCACCCAGACTGTCTGTCTGTGCCCGGGGCCGGCCAGTGATAGCCAGCCAGCCCACCACCCCGGATGTACTTTCATATATGTGCTTCATGTATCATGGGCGGCTGGCTGGCTGGCTCGCGTTGCACATGCCGCTCGCTGCCTGACAGAGAGAGACAGCATGAACCCGAGGGATGGTATATTAAAGCGCGGGAAGCTCGACATTCCTGGTGCGCCCATCCTCCCCTCTCCCCCTCTCCTCCCCTCCATTCTCTTTTACTCTCCTTCCCTCTTCCCTGTCCATCCATTCCGACCCATCCCCTTTTATCCTGCCTGGGTCCCCCTCTTCCCGTGGTTCACCACAACATTTCTGTTGTGTCTTGTTCCACCCAACACCGTATCAACGTGCCCGTTAGAAGTGTTGTTTATCATCACTATACAACTGTCCAGCCGGCCAGCCTCTCAACGGCGGCGCTCTTTTGCAGCACTAGTAGTGTTGTAGTTGTTGTTGTCGTGGCCTTACTGCTCAGGCTTTTTTCCTTCCCGTCACAATGGCCGGCACCGACGTGACGGACGACGAGAAGAAGTCGCCGACCACGGCGACCACGCCGGCGGCGACGACGACGCTGGAGACCGATGGCGACGAGAAGATCTCGATGCCGCTCCATGAGGACGACATGGGCGACATCTTCAAGCCGTTCCCGCTGCTTGAGGGCGTCCCCCTCGAGCCGGAGCCGCTCACCGTCCGCGCCGTCATGGTCGGCGTCATCCTGGGATCGCTCGTCAACGCTTCCAACGTGTACCTCGGTCTCAAGACCGGTTTCACTTTTGGAGGTATGTCTCTTATGTCTCTCCTGCCTGTCCCCCCCTCCCTACCTAACCTATTGACTCTTTGACCGTCACACCATCACATCGTCACATCATCACCAACGGAAACTCTACCAAACTAACCCTTCCATGGTAAATGAACAGCCTCCATGTTCGGCGCCATCTTCGGATTCGGCATCGTCAAGATCCTGATCAAGATCATGCCGGGCGTGCCCATCCTGGGCATGCACCTGTTCGGACCCCAGGAGAACTCCATCATCCAGGCGACGGCCGCGGGCGCGGGCGGCCTCAGCGGCCTGTTCGTCGCCGCGCTGCCCGCCATGTACCAGCTCGGCCTGCTTTCAGACGAACCGAAATCCGACTTCGGCCGCATTCTGACCATGACGCTCGTGTGCTCGCTCTTTGGCCTGTTCTTCGCCGTGCCGCTGCGCAAGTTCTTCATCATCAACGTCGCGAGGGAGCTTCGTCTTATTTTCCCGTCTCGTGAGTCTTTTGTACCTGCCTGCCTGCCTGCCTGCCTGCCTGTCTTCGCATATTTACCTAGGGATCGCAGGGGTTTCTCTCCGTTACTACTAGCTCTTGAAAAACTAATCAACTAACCAATGACCTGCCTACCTTACCCAGCCACCGCCACCGCCGTGACTATCCGCTCCATGCACGCCGTCGGCACCGGCGCCACAGAGGCTATGAAGAAGATCAAGGGTCTTGGCTACGCCTTCCTGGGGTCCTTCATCCAGCGCGTGGTGTCGTACTACGCCGTCGGCATTCTCTACGACTGGCACATCTTCACGTGGTTCTTCATCTGGGGTAACTACCAGAACTGGGCCATCAACATCGAGAACTGGGGCTGGCTGATCGAGTGGACCCCGGCCTTCATCGGATCGGGGATGCTCGTCGGTCTCAACACGGGTATCTCCATGTTCGCCGGCACGTTCTTCGCCTGGGGCTTCCTGGGGCCGATCCTCGTGCACTACGGCGTATGTGTCGGCAAGCCGGGCTACGGCGGCGATGCTGAGGACAAGTGGGGCGGCATGGTGACGTTCTACTCCATGTCCAACCTGGGCAAGGGCGACAACTGGAGGCCGTCCCCCCGGTACTGGTTCCTCTGGCCAGGCGTCATGGTGCTGGTCGCCTACTCGATGACCGAGTTCTTGATCAACTACAAGGTGCTGTACTACGGCGGCAAGTACGCGTTCCAGAACATGTGCGGCGGCCTGAACGACCTGATCGTCAAGAGGCGCGGGGACGGCAGGGGCGTGCCGTGGCTCGAGAAGCAGAGCAGGAAGGAGCTCAAGGACGGGGGCGCGTTGGTCGAGGACTTCGCGGGCCCCAAGGACCAGGTCTCCACGTGGATTTGGCTGCCGGGCTGCGTGCTGGTCATCGTCGCCACGTGCATCATCTCGGAGCTGCAGTATAGCATCAACGCTGGCCTGTCGATCCTGGCGTCGCTCCTGGCTATAATCTTTGCGTTCCTGAGTATTCATGGCGCGGGAGGTAAGTGTCTGGCTGTTTGGCTGGCTGCTCTCTCCATCTCATCTCATCATCACCATCGTCATAACTTACAACCCCAAACCCCGACCTTCTTTTTGTCCACCCTCCTCTTCGAGTGTGTGTGTGTGTATACGTACGTATGGCTAACCTCACCACCTTTACTCGCAGTCACCGACATCACCCCACTGACTGCAAGCGCTAAGGCCTCCCAGCTCGTGTTCGGCGGAGTGACCTCCGGACAAGGGCTGGACGTCAAGCGCGCGCAGACGGTGAACCTCATCGCGGGCGCCATCGCCTCCGGCGGCGCCGACATGTCGTGCACTCTGACCTCCGACTTCCGCGTCGGCTTCCTCCTCCAGACCCCGCCCAAGAAGCAGTTCTGGGCCCAGGCCGTCGGCACAATCGTGGCCATGTTCCTGGCCCCCGGCATCTTCGTGCTGTTCATGGCCGCCTACCCCTGCGTGATCCACCCGCCCGCGGACGGCAAGTGCGCCTTCTCGACCCCGTCCGTCACGGCCTGGCGCGCCGTCGCCGAGGCGGTCACGCAGCCCAACGTGCCGATCCCGCTCAGCTCCGGAATCTTCGCCATCATCCTGGGCGTGATCTGCATCATCCAGGTGTTCGTCAAGCGGTTCTGGCTCGTCGGCGAGAAGGAGAAGTACCGCGTCTGGCTGCCGAACTGGATGGCCATTGGCGTCGCCTTCGTGATCCCGCAGACGTACTACTCGACGGCGACGCTGATGGGCGCCATCATCTCGCACGTGTGGGTGAAGAAGTGGCCGGCGAACTACGAGAGGTACTGCTACGCCATCGCGGCGGGTCTCATTGCCGGCGAGGGGCTGGGAGGCGTCGTAGGGGCTGCGCTGGAGCTGGGAGGCGTTAGTGGGTCTATTTATGGCACGCAGGCGGGATGCCCGGGTGATTCTTGCTAGTCGCCCCAACTGGGTACCTGAGTACCTCCCGTTGAGAGGTAGTCCAGGCATATTTGCCTGGAGGGGCGTAAGCCAGTCACCTTGGCAGGCCGGTGAAGCACTGGAGGGGCACAGGTGTAGGTAGGCAGGTATGTCGGAAATAATGACGCGGTATATATACCAGGTGCTTGGAGGTCGGGTTTGTACGTATGGCCGTCGGTACCAGTTAATGAGAGAGTGCCGTGAGTAGGTCGGTTAGTGAGCCAGTTAGCGTGATGATACCTTGGTGCTAGTGTTCGGAGACGTTTGTTTGTATCAACCACCTTTCTCGACCTTGCATCCTCAGTAGGGCGGAGCTAGTGCTGGTCTAGTGCTGGTGTCGAAGTCTAGTGGCGGTTGTAACGCCTACCTAATTAAGTGCTAGGTGTAGGCATATGGAGTACATGTAGCCTCATTATTTCGGTGATATGAATCGTTCAGGGCAAATGGCTATGGGCGGGGGTCAAACACAACTGTCTAATGCAATGCATCTGTTAATTATTTGTTGTATGTCCTTCATTATTTAGTTTCCCGCTTGGTCCTCTGCGATATTGTCGTCGTTGTTCACCGTACGTCGTTGATGCTGGGAGGCGGCTCTCCATGCTGTCATCTCGGAAGGATTTTGCGCACCAACGATCAAAGATTGATCGATCGGGGACGGCGTTTCCCGTCGTCATCCAGCCAGCCCGTCAACCGCGGAGCTGGGCGTTCATAATTGGCGCACAAATTAGCGCCGACTCCTACGGGAAGCTTCCGTCGTGCAGTGATTTCCAAGCTCCGGGAAATGAGGGGTTCTTTGTTTCTAAATCGCTAAGGTGGCTTATCAGTCAGCGACCAGGCGTTTGGCAGCCGTCAGGGGCTCTTGCCACAACAGTCCATCTGAAAAAAGGACCCCTCTTCTGCCTGGGGCGATTTTCGGAAGGGCAGGTCCAACATGCAGAGGTGCGTTGTGTTGGCGTCATTTAGCGGGTATTGGGGTCTTTTTTTCGCCAGGCCATGTGCACATGCCCCCTGCAAGGGAGGGTTGACAAATCACTCTCCCGCCCGGATTGATTTCAGAACCCGGATGTTAGATGCTTTTAGAACCCGATGGTGCTATCCGTGTGGTACAAGTGCACACCCGCCCACCTCCAGCAGACTTTTTGCAGACGGAACCAGAAATAGGTATCCCAGCAAAGCGGATTTCAAGCCGAAGCCGAAAGAATAACCAGCATATAAAACACTGCATTGATACCCCTCGTCTTCTTTGTCGCCCCTCTCCTCTCTCTTCCCCCCAAGACGACCAACTCATCCCTCAATGTTTCTCTTCTCCCGCCTATTTTCGAGCACCAAACCGCCCGCCATGTCGAATGCCGCGCAGTTGAAGGTCCAAGAGCTGGTCGAGGCCAACCCCGTCATGGTCTTCAGCAAGACCACCTGCGGGTTCTGCAGGCGAGCCAAGAACACTCTTGCTGGACATGGCGTCGATCTCGACGGCAAGGTTTTCGAGATCAATCTGGAAGGTTAGTCGTTCGTTACTCGCCACTCTCTGCCTCTGCCTCTGCCTCTGCCTCTGCCTCTGCCTCTGCCTCTGCCTCTGCCTCTGCCTCTGCCTCTGCCTCTGCCTCTGCCTCTGCCTCTGCCTCTGCCTCTGCCTCTGCCTCTGCCTCTGCCTCAGCCTCAGCCTCAGCCTTATACCTACCAAACGGAGAAGAGCAGCTCAATACTGACTGACGATTTTGGGAACACTGCAGAAGATGGAGCCGACATCCAAGACGCTCTCCAGAAGCTCACCGGCCAGAGGACCGTCCCCAACATATTCATCGGGGGAAAGCACATCGGGGGCAGCGACGACCTGAATCAGCAGAGGGATTTGGCTAAGCTGCTCATGAACGCTGGCGCTATCCAATCTGAGCTGTGAAGGCAGCCGGAGTGCTACGTGTTTTGGTTTGGCGTTTGGAGCACAATGCCGATGGTGCTTGATGTACGATAACTGGGGAACTGGATAGATTCATGCGACGCCTCGGTGCATCGCTGCGAGGAGGAATAGAAGAGGGGTTTTTACTCCCTGTCGCTGTGACCTGGAGCAGGGGACTGGAGGGAGGGATATGATACCTAAACGGTCGCGAACAGGCGTGCTAGACAATACATTTTCAACATATTTTCCCTGGTCCTTTTCTTCACAGGAGCAAGCCTGCCGACCTTTATATCTTCTCGCGCAACATCTCGCGACGTTTACGCATCTGCATGTATGCTCGGATCGGTTCTGCTGCCCCGATCACTCGCCTCCGGCCAACATATTGGATAGGCCGATGCCAGCCAGTGCGAAGCCGAGAGAGAACACTCGCAGCCGCTGTCACCAAACCGGGACACACTTTTCATGTACACTAATATGGACAAAATATTCACAGGACCAGCATATACATGCGCAAATAGATGCGCAATCTCCTTCACAAACCCATCATCGTTCATCACACAACCTGCGCAGCAACCGTGCCCATAGGCCTCTCGACGAACTCCATGACCCCGTCCACGATGCTCGCGCGCGCTACCTCGCTGGCCACCTTGCGGCCGCCCAGCCAGTTGAGCCACAGCGCGCGCGACACCCGCTCGTCATCCACGGTGCCGATCAGCTGCCGGTGGCGCTTGTTGCTGCCGTCCGAGTACACGATGCGCAGCGTGCCGTCCCGCTCGCGCACGAGGAGCAGCTCCTTGGCCTTGGGCACCTTGCCGCGGTTGAAGGCCTGGCGGAAGGCGCGCATCGATTCGCCGAAGGACTCTTTCGCCAGCTCGGCGGCCCCTTCTGGAGGTGTAGGTGTCGTTGTAGGCGCAATGGAGTCTTTTGAAGCAGCAAGAGCAGCTCCTTCTTCGATGATCTTGTCTGACCGCGCCTGGATGGCGCGCACGAAGCCGTCGCGCAGGTGGTGAAAGTCCGTGTCTCGGACGGGCACGATGCGAAACGCCGAGCGGGCGAGCACGCCATCCTCTTGCAGCAGAGCGTCCCATGTGGCCTCGCTTTCTTCTGGGTCTAGAAGCGCTTTTCGCAGGGCGGCCTTCTCGTCCGGGACGAGCGTGGTGGCGATCGGGTTGATCTGCTTTACGAGCCGGGACTGGAGAGAGGCGATATCGGCCGTCGCGACGTAGAAGCCGACTACGTAGACGTTGATGCCCAGGAAGCTGACGGAGCGGGGGCCGAGGCCGACGAGGGTGTATTCGGTCGTGGGAGGACGCTGGAGGTAGGGGGGTACGATGAGTGGCGGGGTTGGGTCGGGAGAGGAGGGTGTGGGTGAGGGTTGTTGTTGGTGTTCTCCTGAGGAGAAGGTGGTGGGGAGGTCGATCGTTCGGGGGAAGGTCGGCACGGTCGAGTTGCCCGTCGGCACTAGCTCGCGGCCCTCCTCGTCGCGGACCACTACTTTCCTCTTGCCGTCGGCCAGGAGGGGGTCGGTGGGAGGTAGGGACGTGTCCGCCTTGACCGGCGGTTCGTCGAGGGCCTTCTGGAGCTTGTACGCCGTGTACACGAACGATATGACGCCCGCGATGGTGCCTGCCCAGAGGAAGTTCCGCCGCGTGCGCTCATGGTCCGCTCGTTCCTTGTGCATGCGCTGGTAGTTCAGGCTTTCGACGGGGCGCCCGGACGTCGGGCGTCGGCCGAACAAGGTCCGTTTCTGGACCACTAGGCTGCGGGGTGGCGGAAGGCGCGGGAACGCCCGGAGAACGGGAGGGCGAAGCATGGTAGTAGCGGGATGTGACTTCTCTCGGCGAATTGCTGGTTACCAAGGTACGCATCGAGACCAAGCGGGAGCTTGGAGTCGGAAAGGTGGTTTCTTGAAGAAGGTTTCCCGTCGGAATCGCGCCACGGAATCGCTGAAAGGGGGACAGGTAGTTCAAGCTCCTGGTCTTGCCATTACGAGCGAATTGATGACGATGGAAGCCTCAATGCAAGAACAAAATACGCTTACGCAGACAGACTGAAGCTAGACGGAAAGCCAGTCCTAAAAGAACTGGTGTTGCGACAACGATTTGCAGGGTGCAGCTGTGGGATGGAGGGAAAGTCGGTCGGTCAAGATGGCTTTAAGCAAGACGTCACTGCTTCCCAAAATCCCAGAGCTGTGGCTGCCGTCCGAGTAGCGCAGCCCAGCAAGCATCACGCCACAGGGGGGACCTTGAGTGTTGATGCCTGAATTTTGAGGTTCTTGGATTCGCTCGCTGGCTCGAGTCGCCTGGGCCTTCCCACTTGAAGCTAGGTCCGCCTGACCTTCCGATTGCGACCTGCATGAACACCCCGCAACAGACGGCAGCAGGACGACGAGCATGAGCATGATGGAACCCCTTTTCTGACAAGGTCAACATAGAACGAGTAAAGCTAGTAAATTTTTGAAGCGGTGAATACGCGGAGAGCACATCTGATCGAACTTGACAGGTGAATTTGGGCTGGTAGTAACTGGCGCTTCCCTAGATTAACAGGGGCACGGGGGAGGGAGGGGTGAGTAGGTGGGGGCGGTGGTGACATGCGGCGGCGAGCAGTTGCAAAAATAGACTCGGGAGCCGTGCACCAGGCCCTGCCGAAGCCGGGCGAAGAGAGGGGAGCAAGAGCTGGTTGCCCTGGTTCCTCTCAACAATCAACAAAGGCGATCATGTTTGCCATGAACCTGGCCTTCCCATGTTCCCCTTTTCGACATTGATATGAATCAGGCAACATGAACTCGCGCCCTGTCTGTAGTATCCGTTGTACGGAGGTGCGTGTTCGGAGCACAGGATACGCGGCCCAGACGGGTGGAAGCAGGTGCTAAGGCTGTGTGATGCAATGAGATTGGGACATTCCTGTCCCAAATTGCCCAGAAAGAAGAGAGACACTCTGTCGTCACGAGGAGGCTTGTCCCGCAATCTCTGAAGATGGGAGGATGACTTGCGTCGCCCATTTTGTTACCTCGTGTTACGAGTATAATGCTTTTGTGATCACGCCTATCTATTCTGAATGGGAGGAGAGGAGCGACTGAAAGAACCGAAAGAAGCCAGTCATCAGCCAACAATGAACGTCGAACGGTCACAGCAAGCTGTTGATTGATCACGCGTGGTTGGCATTCTGAGTACAAAACGAGGCTGAAAACAGCCCCACGCGTCCTCCTGTCTTGCTGGCTTTCGTTCGCTCTCTTGTATCCTGTCACCCCTCCTCACACCTCGACTTTTCTTCGATCTTCCTTCCCTGTTCCACTCTGATTGATTTAACCCGGACAATCATCAATCAAATAAACGAAGCAATTCTCGTGGCGAAGTGACCGTCGGGACCGGATTACTCGCTCTGTCGTGCAAACCACCGCTTAGTAATTTAATTACTGTCCACGCACAGCGAAGCACGCTCCTGACGCTCGCACACTGAAGCACACGCCAGAGTCCAGGCGGCTCTAGGGCCCCGCCCAATAACCGAAAGCACCAGACATCAAAATCAAAATCATCCTGTCGGAGCCCTGATCACTGACTGACCAGTGGTGACTGACGTACCCAATCCTTCTGTAATCTGTACCTCGTGCCGGCTTCTGGGGCACAGCGGTACCAAAAAGGACTCCATCAAAACTAAGTCACAGAAAAAGGCCGGAAAGGGGGCTCTTTGGACCTCCTTTCAACACTGGCCCTTCCGGACGCTCGCTTTGGTGCATGACAGCAGCCCCACGTTGTCCATCCGCCATCGCTTGTTCCCACCCACAACCGCACTCCCGTCATCATCCTACCATCCTACCAGTACCAGCGCTGCCCACCGGAGTCCTATTATTGCCTGCGTCTGGTTCCGGCACAATTCATCAAGCTTGTTTTCTGTCGAATCCGGAACCGAATCCACTGTTGCCCCGGGCAGAAGAGCGACGAGTCGACGCGGTTTAGGACGGGCTAGAACTTCGTACCCGCACGATCGAAGCGTCGGTGGCTGCGTCGAATTGAACTCTCGGCTCGCGAAGGTTCAAAACAAATCCCTCCGTTTCCCCCGTCCTTCCCGTCGCGGCGGTCCTCGTCCTCGCAGTCTTCTCCATCCCGGCCGGCCTTATTCTCCCGTTCCAAAGTTTCGATCAAGATGACGACGTCCACACCCAGCCCTGGCCCCGACGGCCAGGCACAATCGCAGCAACCACCACAAACACACCAACAACCACCCCCGCAGGCGACCCGAACCGAAGGTTCTACCCGGAGACACCCTCCGGCGCCGTCGCTAGACATCATCGCAACGCAGACTGAACCGCAGCAAGATTCACGATCATCCTCGTCGACGAACTCCCCCGCGCCTAACGAATACGAGGAGTCCGACTTCTTCCTCGTGCCCAACGACTCGCAGTCTTCGCTCGGCGTGCCAAACCTCCAGGACATGGCCGTTAGTGACGACGACGAATGCTTGCCGCCTATCAATCGCCTGCCTAACGAGATCCTCATCAGCATCTTCGCGCGGCTCGTGCTGTCGTCTGACCAGCTGCATTGCATGCTGACATGCAAGCGGTGGGCTAGGAACGTGGTCGACCAGCTCTGGCACCGTCCGTCGTGCACCAGCTGGGGAAAGCATGCGCAGATCTGCCAGACCCTGGGCCTGGAGAACCCTTACTTCTCGTACAAGGACTTCATCAAGCGCCTTAACCTCGCCTCCCTGTCTGAGAAAGTCAACGACGGGAGCGTGCTGCCGCTGAGTGTCTGCACGAGGGTCGAGAGGCTCACGCTGCCAAACTGCAAGAAGCTGACCGACCACGGCCTGATCGAGCTTGTGAGGAACAACGCCCACCTGCTTGCTCTCGACATCTCGCATGACGACGAGATCACCGAGGCGTCCGTATTCGCACTCGCCGAGAGCTGCAGGAGGCTACAGGGTCTCAACATGTCGGGCTGCACCAAAGTGTCCAACGAGAGCCTGGTCCAGCTCGCCGAGAACTGCAGGTTCATCAAGCGCGTGAGTTTTCCCTAGGCCGCGAACCTGCGAATAAATTCCCCATACTGACATTCCGGCGACTACCCGCGCGCACCCTTGACAGCTTAAATTGAACGACTGCCGCCAGGTCGGGGACGAGGCCATCTGCGCCTTCGCCGAGCATTGCCCCAACCTGCTCGAGATCGACCTCGAGCGGTGCCGACTGATCGGCAACGTGTCTGTCACCAGCCTCCTCGCCAAGGGTCAAGCCCTGCGCGAGCTACGTCTTGTGAACTGCGAACTCATCGACGATGTCGCCTTCCTGTCGTTGCCTCCGGGCCGCAGCTTCGAGTTCCTCCGGATACTGGACCTGACGTCGTGCTCGCAGCTGACGGACCGCGGCGTTCAGAAGATCATCGAGGCGGCGCCGCGGCTGCGCAACTTGGTCCTGTCCAAGTGCCGCAACATCACGGACGCCGCGGTCTTCGCCATCGCGGAGCTGAGGAAGAACCTGCACTACGTCCACCTGGGGCACTGCAACCTCATCACCGACGAGGCCGTCAAGCGGCTGGTTCATTACTGCACTCGCATCCGATATATCGACCTGGGGTGCTGTGTCCACCTCACCGATGAGTCCGTGACCCGCCTCGCCCAGCTGCCCAAGCTGAAGCGCATCGGGCTGGTCAAGTGCTCCGGCATTACCGATGAAAGCATTATCGAGCTGGCCAGGGCGAACCAGCGCGGTCGCCACCGCAGGGATGCCATGGGCAACCCGATCAATCAGCTCTATATACATAGCAGTCTGGAGCGAGTTCATCTGAGCTACTGCACCAACCTGACCCTCAAGGTATGCGCGCACATCTTCATGTCTCTACATGTCTGTCAGATTTTCTGTGATGCTAACCTAAGCTTTTCCAACCTCATCAGGGCATTATCCGGCTACTCAACGCCTGTCCACGCCTCACACACCTTTCGTTGACTGGCGTGGAGGCTTTCCTTCGAGAAGATCTCAGCCAATACTGCCGAGACGCCCCTCCTGGTAGGAACTTCCCTCTCTTGCTGCCCTCTATTTTTCCTACTGAAACTTGCCCTTGAATCGCGGTGCCTAATATCTCTCGTTCGCATAATCACAGAATTCACGGAGCACCAGCGCAACATGTTCTGCGTCTTCTCCGGCAACGGCGTCGTCAACCTGCGTGCCTACCTGAACACTCAGACCTTCGCTGATTTGCACGACCGTGGGCCTTACAACGGCGGCAGGCGCCACTCGACGCCTGGCAGCGGGGCACAAGCCCCTGGTTCCATACCCCCTCCACCACCGGCGTACTTCCCGGCCAACTTGGACGCGTCCTTCGACGGCGAAGAGCCCGATCAGATCGAAGACGACGACGGTATGGAAGACGTCAACGAGATGGCCATCGACCCACCTCTCCTAGCGGGCGGTGTGCCCATTGCTGGCACCGCTCCGCCCCAAACCGGCGTCCCCGGTCCTCCCCTTCATCCTGTGGGCAACCCTAGTGCCAATCCCTCCGAACCCGGCGCGCCACCTCAGAACTACCTGCCGGGCGGCATGTACCCCGGCCCGAACCGTCCCCCGCACCCGTCGGGCACATCGTTTTTCGCCTCCGGACCTCTGCCACACCCTCTGCTCCCCGCGAACCACCCGCACGTCCACCCGCCACACATTATCGACCAGCTGCCAGGCTACAACAATAACACGGCAGGGAGCCTGGAGGCCGCGTTTACGAACCCCGCTTTCCTTGGGGCGTCGTCGGCGCGGGCGAGTACCCCGCGCTTCAGTGCGCCAGCGCCACACCCCCTCCTCCATCAGCGGCAGCATGCGGCATCCGGGTCGGGATCGGCATCGGCATCGGGATCTGCGGTTGGGTCCTCGTCCCGAGCGAGCCGAGCGCCGTCCGGGGCTGGACCGGGGCCAGTAGCAGGAACGTCGAGTGCGGCAGGAGGAGCGTCAGGAGCTTCTCTCGGAGGTGCCGGTGTCGGTGCGGGTCCCGGTGTTGGGCCCAGCACCGCGTCGACACATGGTCCTCTGCGGCGACCTTCTCACCCCGCCGGCACAAATGGCGCTTTCCCACAGCAAGATTTCCCGCCGCTGAACGGTTCACAGGACGACAATAATGCTGCGGCGAGCCCTGCGAGCTCTAGTGGTAGCCAGGACCAGGCGTGATTCATTTTTGTTTTGTCTTGATCACCTAGGCTCAGTGGACGGAGGGACGGTCTTTGCTCGGGGAAGCGAGCGATGGAGTGTGAAAGGATGAGAATTGGGCATCGAAACGCGTTGTGTTATTTTTCTTGTCCCCTTTCGGCCTTCTCTATCTGCGAGGCACGCCTAGTACAGCACAGCAGCGAAGCAGGCAAGTAAAGGATCGTTTGTCTTATTCATGTAGTTGACTGGCGGGCGCCGCTTTTTTTCCCCCTTCTCTCCTTGTTTTTTTTCTAAGTAACTAAGGACTCAGGCTCGGAACACACATCGACACGCACACACCCTCCCATCCACCCTTAACCCATACACACAACGCGTTGGCTTCATCATTTCTCTTACTTTCGTTTGTTCCTATTGTATTGTTTTAGTTTCTTAACATGCATTTGTGGTTTATGTTTATTCTGTGATGAGAATGCGAGTACGATGTACGACCGCCAAGTAGACGGCTCCTTCGAGGGGGAAAAGTGTTTGATATCAGGCAGACAGAACTAGGACAGGGAGGGCGGAGTGTGGTATGGTAGGACGTGATGAGGACTCCTGATGAGGCGGATAGAAAGGTACCATTGACACACGACCTGATGAAGCAAGCATTGCATTCATTCAAAGAGAGGCTCTATGTATTGTGTACTCATCGTCAAGACCTGATGACAACTTATAATGATGATGACATTACGAGACGAGCAGTGTGAACAGCATTGCGTCTGTTCACTACGCCTGCCACTTGGTCAACGGTTCTGTCTGGGTTGTTCTTGAACGCTCTAGCCTTCTAGCAGTCCTCGTGTGATGTCAACATGCCTTCGAACAGATGGTTCTGTGCCTTCTCCAGGTTGCTTGGGAGGGAGGTGCTCTGTTCGGTTTTGCTGAAGGGCCCCAGTCTGCTCTGCGAAATATCTTCTCCGTCTACAGTAACCTCTCATACTTCTAGTAGTCACTTGAAAAAGTGGCTCTGGTTCCTACACGAGGACATGAACCTTTCTTTTTTTGCACGGTCCGTCTTAACAAGAAGGGAGAGGGGAGGGCAAGTGAAGCGGGGTGGTGGCCCACCCCGCCAAGAAAGATGGAAGCTTCGGGTCAATGGTAAAGCATATGGGCGCAATGATCTGCGACTCGAGTCAACAGCCAGTAAAATGGATCGTCTCCCTGGCTCAGTTGGTTAGAGCGCAGGTCTCATGGTCGATTGAATGATTGTGACCCTATTCTCAACGATGGGATATCCTGAGGTCGTGAGTTCGAACCTCACGGGGGACAGTTCTTTTTCCTTTCTTTTCTTTTTCTCTTTCTCTCCTCCCCTCTCTGTTCAATCTCTCCTTTATCTTTTGTCTCCTTTGTCCTGGAAGAATCTCCTATTCTCAGATTCCCGCCGAACAAAAAACAATCTGCTCTGCATATCGTAAGTTTTAATCGATTCCTTCATCGTGTACCTAACAGCGCACAGCACCCTGTTTAACGACGATGGGTTTGTATGTGATATATCGCTCTTCTCATGCGCGACTTCTCGGCTCCTTACACGCAGCGTGCTCCAGTCGGACTATCTATCATCCACCATGGGTCATCAAACTGTCTTTGATTCGTATTGACAGAACCAGAAACATAGGGACAACCGTGCCTGGGATGTCGTTATCCACGCGTTCATCCATCCATGCCTACCTACATACCTCCACCGGGGTAAACTTCCAGCCACTCCCAAAGCATGTCGAGGGGGTAGACGTTGATGATACACAAACGATTCCGTCGGTACAAATGTGCACCTAAATAGGTACTCAAGAAATTCCTTCCATATTGAAACACAAAAGAACCAATACCATGGTAGGTAATGTTGCTAGCAGCTGTGAAAATCACCGCAGTTCCCAAGCGTGTCTGTCCGTCACAAGCGATATACAAGGCTGGGTTGTGGCCTGAGACCCATCATCAGTCCCTCGCTCGCTCGCTCGCCCGTGAACAATCACCCGTTCATTCACTTTAAAAAGAAGTGCACCAGCAGCCCACCAGATGCATAGGGGGAAAAAAATCAGTGTGGCACATCACCAAAAGGATAGTTGAACTTCAACAGCCCATTCAGCCCACCCACCCAACCATCATCGTCATCAACGATGCCCTCGGCGTCGCCCTTGCCGGGAGCGCGAATAACGCACGGCACGCCGCCACGCCAGGACCCTCCGTCCTCGGGGCTCCTCCCGACGTTCTCGCCCTCGACCCTGACCTCCATGCCGATGCCCACCCCGGCCCTCCGCTTCCCGTCGATGCTGACCTCGAGCTCGCGCCCCCTGTTCTTGTCGCTCAGCCGCAGGCTCACCTTCGTGTTTAGGGGTAAGACTAGCGGACGGAAGGACAGGCTGCGCGGGCAGATTGGCGTTATGAGCAGGGAGCCGACCAGCGGGTGGATGATCGAGCCGCCCGCGCTGAGCGAGTAGGCGGTCGAGCCCGTGGGCGTGCTGATCAGGATGCCGTCCGCGACGGCCTCGGTGAGGAAGTGGTTGTTGAGGAAGATGTCGATGATGGCGAGGTGCGGGTGCGGGCCCCGGTGGATGAGGAGCTCGTTGATGGCGTGGATGGCGGAGGGCGCGGGTGAGGGTGGAGGCCTCTCGACCATGCCTAGGCCAGCGAGGTCGGGGCTGCCTGCCAGGTTCGCGATGTGGGATGCGACTGTTCCAGAGGTTGGCGAGGAGAACGAGAAGGGGGAGGATGGCAACGACGACGACGATGACAGAGGTGGTGAGGGCGGCATGTTGTGGTGGCGGGGCTCGGCCGTCGACGTAGGGATCAGCTGGCCGTTGATGTTGTTCCCCCTCTCGTCGTACACGCCCACCTTGAGCCGGTGGCGCAACAGCATCTTGGACGTGCGGCTCGGCCCCATGCTCTCGCCGGGCGAGCCCTCCCAACCGACGCCGGCGCCGACGCCAAAGCCAGCGCCGTCGTCGTCGCCGCGGTTTCTCGCAGAAGACGACGACGGCGACGCGTCCTCGCCCATGCGCGCCACGGCGGCGGCGCTGGTGTGCGGCGCGTACAGGTCCTCGACGGCCACGCCGCTGCCGCTCATGTAGACCTCGCGCCAGGCGCGCTTGTACTCGTCGAACTTCCACTCGCCCAGGAAGCCGACGGAGCCCATGCTGAAGGACAGGATGGGCGGGACGCTGGCCTGCAGCGAGAACAGACTGGCGGCGCGCAGGATGGTGCCGTCCCCGCCCAGCGTGGTGACGAGGTCGATCTTGTTGGGGAACTGGGTCGACGCGTCGTAGTTGCTGTTGCTGCGGCTCGCGGTGGTGCTGTAGATGGGGAACGGGAGGGACCCGTGGATCGCGTTGGCGATGCGGCTCTCGAACACGAGGTTTAGGTCCGGGTAGTTGCTGTGCAGGTGCTTGGCGAACGCCACGGCCGACAGCGTCACCTGCGGCGCGTGGAGCTTCGGGATCAGCAGGATGTTGCGCGGCGGCGAGGGCCAGTGCAGCAGCAGCAGCGACGAGCCCGCCCTCTCCTGGTAGCGGGGCGTGATGCGGTCCGGCAGCGCGGACACATCGCGGATCTCACGTCGCCGGCACGTCGCCGAGAAGTGCCTCCGGTGGGGGAGGAGAAGCTGCCGGGGCAGGGAGGACCTCGTCGTCCCGGACCAAAGGAGGCATGAAGTTGCGGCCCTCGTAGTCGCGGCAGACCTCGTGGCGGTGGGCCGTAGCGCGGAGACGACGGCGGAAGCCATTGTTTCGTCGTCTCAGACAAGCTTATGGTAATGACAAGTGCCCTGTCCAATTACTTAGGTGGAACGTATGTAGTGGTGTGGGAAAGGAGGGTGTGTGAGCTCCTTGAACGCCACAGAGAAGGGTGTAGGTATGAAGAGCGCGACGAGAAAGGGAGCCACGGTGAGGGTGACGACATGATAATAACAGCTATGAGGGCGGCGGCGGCAGCAGCGGCAGTAGCAGCGGCGGTAGTAGCGAAGTTCACAGTCTCGGGAGGAAAGGGGCAGTCCGAAATAGCGACCGTCGTTGTTGAGAGCTCTTCGGCTGTATCATGGGCGGGAGTTAAACCGAGGAGGCTCTGGGGTGATGTGATCGACTACGTGGAAGCGCAGCTACCGACTGCCATTGTAACGGCGACTTGTAGCTTCGACCAGATATTCCTAGCTGTCCACAGCGGACTCGGTATCGAGGAAACGGGTTTCCAACGGCCTCGCAGTTTTCAGAAAGTGTTTTAAAAGAATGTTCGCATCACCCATCCGTCCATATGAACCGTTCGATTCTGTCGGTTCCAAATTCGCCCCGGATGATTGGCTCTACCCCACACTCTGGTTTCTCTTGTGAAGCGGAATCGGCTCTTCCTAATTTTCCTTGGGCGCGAGGGTTGCCCAGGCTTGTCGGTCCAGCGGTCCTGCCCAGCCTCCGGCAGGGCACAGACCACCAAACCCTCTGTCACCTCTGTGACGGCATTTTCTGGGCGTGCAGTCTCGAGTCTTCAACCCGAACCCCAGCTTGAGAGCCTAAAAAAGCTTGTCGATTATCAGCAGGAACGTTTCGTGGGCGGATGGTGGGGCACGCGGACCAAAAAGTCATACCAGACAGCTTCCCTTCTTTCTGACAAAATGGTCATCCCGCACCTGATGAAGGTACCATGTTGTAAGTGTGCATGAGGGCATGGCATGGGCGGGGTTCCTAACAAGCAAGCGCCGTTTAGTTATGGAGTTTGTCCACATAGGTTGGGTCAGATCGGTCAAATCTGGCCTGGAGTTCGACGTTGAGAGCTGGCCGCCATCTTCCAGCTGATTCTCTCCATCCAGCCTAGCCGCAGGCAATGCTATCCCGGCAGGTCTCGATGTTATCGGGGCAGTGCTGACTGACAGGGAGGTTGGCTCTCTGGCCGGCTGGCTGGCGGGCCAGAGCGGTCCATCTCTTTGATCTTTCAGCCGCCCCTCGACCTCTTTTTCTTTCTTCATATTCCCCTCCCTCCTTCTCCTCCTCCGCTGTTATATCCTCAGGGTGGGAATGTCTCTTAACTGAGGAAATCGCGGTTTGAACATCGCCATCCCGCCATCTCAGTTGCACCCCATTCTTCTGACCCTCGGCTCCACCTTTTTTTGCTCCGGCCCCTCCGCTCCCGCCTTTCGGAGCTTTGACATTTGGGAGCTGTTGTATCGCAGTCCCAGCCTCACATCGAGCCCGAAAACCCCTCCGCCAAACGTCTCCTTGTCTCTTTTTCACGCCGTGCTTACCCTGTCGTTCTCCATACCTCGCTGTTTTTTATTGAAATACCCCTCTACCCCCTCAGCTCAATTCCTGGTTGCTTCTGACGCCGATCCTCCTGACTCGACTCGCTCGATCTCGAAAACCGAAACCCAATTCGGACCCCACCTATTTGCTGCCTGGAGCTTGTCAAGTAGCTTCGGCGCCGAGCTTCCCGTTTGTGCACGTGTACACTTCTCGACAGCCCATCCCGACCGACCCGGCGCCGTCTCCCTCGAGGACCTCCAAAACTCTGCATGCCTGTCCTATTACATCGCTGCCTCGACACCCAGACGTTGATCTCAACGCTCCCGGCGCGTTATTCCGGCGCATACTCCTCTTCGCCCTCTACGCGCCCTGTCGCGCCGTCGCGCTGCGCCGTCGTCGTCCAGCACTCTCAGCACTCTCAACACTCTGCGTCTGAGAGCTTTCTACCAAACACCCCGCCACGATGACCACCGAGCTGCGGCAACGGGCACCTACCCAGCCCGCCGTTTCCCAAGACGCGATCCTAAACTCAACCGCGCCGTCTGCGCCCAGCCTCAAAACCGAAGCCCCTTCTGCCGATGACGCCAAGGCCGCCCCCAAGACCGCCACGGAGCACCCCTCCGGCGAAGAGAAGTACGGGCGCACGAGGCAGATATTTAGGCAGATTTCGTTCGGCCTGTACTTCGTGGCCTGCGTGCTGGCCATAAGCTCGGTCCAGTTTCTCGGGGCACCGCTGTACTGGATCGACCGCGGCCTATACTACTCCTACATGGCTCTGACTAAGCAATACTTCGGCCTGGTCATCACTACCATGACCAAGTGGTGGGGCCCCACCACCATCCGCATCAGCGGCGACGCCTCCGTGGCCGGCCAGATCCGCCAGACCCCCGACGGCCGAGCTGAGTTCGGCTTCCCCGACCGCCTGGTGCTTATCGCCAACCACCAACTCTACACCGACTGGCTGTACCTCTGGTGGGTGGCCTACGCCAACGACATGCCCATGCACGGCTGGATCTACATCATCCTGAAGGAGTCCCTCAAGTTCATCCCCATCATCGGGACGGGCATGATGTTCTACGGGTTCATATTCATGTCGCGCAAGATGTCTGTCGACCGCCCGCGTCTGGCCCACCGCCTGAACAAGCTGAAGCTGCACAACGTCGACCCGGCCACGGGCGCCAAGTCGCTGAACCCCATGTGGCTGCTGCTCTTCCCCGAGGGCACCAACACGTCGGCCAACGGCAGGGCGAAGTCCGCCAGCTGGGCCGCCAAGAATGGCATCAAGGACCATGAGCACGTGCTGCTCCCGCGCAGCACCGGCATGTATTTCTGCCTCAGCGAGCTCAGGGGCACTGTGGAGTGGGTTTACGACTGCACAGTAGCCTACGAAGGAATCCTGTAAGTGTCCCCCTGCAATTGAAGTGATGATGATGACCACCCCAAGGTCATATTGGCGCCCCACGGCAAGACCTGGCTAGCTAACACACTCTCATTTCGCTACTTCCAGTCGCGGCCAATACGGCGAAGACCTCTTCACTCTCTCAAGCACCTACTTCCAAGGCCGCCCCCCAAGGTCCGTCAACTTCTACTGGCGCCGCTTCCGCGTGGCCGACATCCCGTTCGACACCCAGGAGGCCTTCGACGCCTGGCTGCGCGAGCGCTGGGTCGAGAAGGACGCCCTGATGGAGCAGTACCTCCAGACGGGTCGCCTGCCCCCGAACGACGTCTCCCACGAGAAGAGGGGAGAGCTCCCCGTCACCACGCCCGACTACATCGAGACCGAGGTCCGGACGAGGTACATCGGCGAGGTCCTCCAGATCTTCGTCATCCCGGGTACTTTCCTGTTGGTGTGGAACCTGCTTTCGAGGCTGTACGCTAGCGTTGTAGGATTGGTTGGGTTTGGGTCGTGATGCCTACCTACCTCGACTTTACCTAGCCTACACGCGAAGCATTGGAGGCCCCATGGAGGTGTCAGCCACCTCAGTATGCCCACCTAGCCCAGCTACCCTTACCTACTGCATATTACCTGAGTGTAAAACTCAACAACTACCAATTGTCTATGTCTATTTTACTCAGCATCATTATCCTACCTTTAGCGATTTATCCGGGGGAAGAGGGAGGAGGAGGTGGAAGGACGGACGGACAGGGAAAGGGAAATGTAAGGAAAGGAGCTTCTTGGAAGGGACGCTCTTGGGGGGAAATGGGTGGATGTTTCCCGGATGATAGACTGAGCCAACTTCGCCTCTCGAGGGGCATTCATGCTGCTAGCGCCGGGGGAAGTCTTTGACTTTGTCGTTTCTTTTGTTTGCTCCCTAGGACTTGTTGGGAGCTGGGTTGTCTAGTCGATACCGCGGTGTTTTGTGTTTGTTTGTCTCTGGGATGTGTTGTTGGGTTTTGTTTGCGTGCTTACCTGGAGGGCTATGGGGACGGCTCCCTAACTGATTACTTAGGATACCACAGGAGCGTTTCTTTTTTTGTTTTGTTTTTGCTTGCTTCCATGCTCTGATCTGGACCCCTGAGAAAGAAGGGAGAAGAGAAGAGAAAAGGAACACCTGAAATACATATCCTCTCTCCTCTGTGACACCGATATGTGTTCTGTACCCTTTTGTTCGACTCTAATTATTTGAGCGTGTGTGAACGGATTCGATAGCCTCATGGTACCTAGCGAGGGTGGCTCTTATTCATAAGTCCGGCTGTCTAACGTCACTTATTACATGGTGTCGCGGCTGGCAGGGGAAGCAAGCAATACGCTAAGAAATTGGTACGGGAGGTTGCTTTTTCAACTGCAGGGGCGGACAGAGAGGTGTTCTGACCGATATTTATCTACGGCCACGGGCCTAAGGCCCGTGGCCGTACGGAGGTGACGGCCGTTGTGACACGCGGGAGGGCCCGACGTGGCTAGGCCCCCTACCCTCTGCAACACATGGGGATCGATATCGTATACGCGTATCGTATGGCCTCCTCTGCCTTCCTCAACCAGCATAGGTACTAGTAGTAGTTCCCGACGGCAAAAATCGCCCGTTGGGGTATGGCACCAGTGGCTTCACAGACAAAAGCGGTGACCCTTTCGGCTTCAGCACCTCTTGTGGGTTAACAGACGCTCGTTCTCATAGTCGTAGTAGTAGCCGTTAATTTTGATATTATACAAGGCACGTCCCCGCTTTTGATAATGACGCAATGTTGCAGGCCTTGGTGCGCATATATCTTTGATATCTTTGGACCGTTACTGGTTGCAAAGGTTTTGTTCACTACTAGTATTCAGCGTGTAGTGATATAGATGAATGTGGCACTTTGACTCGATACTAGAAACTAAAGCACGTTCGAGAAGATTCATCGCCGTAACGAAAGTAGAGAAGAAGAAGTATGTTACACCATACTAGTCCACAGATCAAGATGGATATGAATACCAGGTAGCTTTCGAGATTGTCGGACCATCTCATCTAGTACCTAGTTGTAGCTCACATGGACGTGATCCCTAGCAGGCCGGTTGGAGGAACGGTGTCACAGAGAGTCTCAAGCGACGATACCAAAAGAGCAAGGGAGGGAGGTAGGTAGATAGGCGCTTGCAGACGCATAGGCAGGCAAAGGCAGTCAGAAGAAAACTCACCAGTGGTTCTGAGTCACATCGCCGCGGTCCTCCATGGACCTCCAGGAAGTCCAGGCGGCGACCGAGTCGATGGACGGGTTCCAGATGCGCTGGCCCCAGATGACGTACTTGAGGTTCAGCGTGCCGCGGTTGTTCATCACCCACTCGGCGATTTCGCGGCCGGACATCGTTGGTGTCTGTGAATACGTCAGTCAGTACTAACCAGACCATATCGAAGACGAATAGCAAGTTTTGGTTTTTTGAGACCTGCCACCAACGAGGGAGGCAGAACTGGAAGGACTGTTTTCTTAAACTTACGCCACCAGCATCGGAGCACATCATGTCTGTCGCCTTCCCGCAGCAGTGATCGCTGCCGGACCCGCACGCGCAGTCCCGGATGCAGTAGATCTGGCGGATGCGGCCCGGCCAGGCGTTGACGATCTTCTGGGCGCCGCTGACGGCGACGGACTGGCACGAGCCGACGGACGGGATGGCCGGGGCCCCATACCCGCCGAAGCCCGTCGCCGACGACGAGCAGCACTTGAAGGCCGACGGGCCGGGGCACAGGTTCGACTGGGTCGAGCCGCCGCAGTCGGACGTCCAGCGGCAGTTGCCGCCGGCCGTGCCGCAGGTCGCCTTGGTGCAGCACCTGATGTCGGCTGCGTCGGCCGGGCAGGCACCTGTGATGGACGTCCCGCCAGAGGAGGAGCAGGAGGAGGTCGAGACGCAGACGCCTTGGTTGGGACGTTGGGGTGTTAGCGTGCTTGCTTGCCTGGTGGTGGACATGATAGGGGTTCAGGGGTAGGTAGTGGGTGGCTGGTGACAGGCTTCTAAGTTTTAGATAGGGAGGTACTCACCTGCGCGTCCGCCGGAGCCGATGCAAGGCTCGTTCACGGCGGCATACGCGCCGAAGGCGGCGTAGAGGGCTGAGAGGAGGATGGAGGAGGGGACCTTCATTGTGGCTTGGCTTGAAGAGAGTGCTTATGGGGGCTAAATAAGTAGGGGAAGGGCTGGCTGGGGATGGGAGGACCAAGTGAGGGCGATGCAACTACCCGTCCTCTAATGTCGACCTTGGGGACGACGGCCTCTATCTTATACACCTCCAGGAGGCCTGGCACTGGGCATCAACCCCACTCCTTGTATTTCACTGTCGACTGATCAACATATCCAAGAAGCATCCCCAACATACCTAGTCAGGTAGGAGGTAGGAACCTGAGGTATGTCATACCTACGTGCCCCTGAGACCAACGGCGTGGGGCAGCATTCCACTCTCCCTCCCTCCCTCCTCCCTACTCCACTTCATACGGATAAACCCGGAGAGCCGAAGCTGTGATGTAGTTATACGACCAAAGAATGCGCGGGTGCGTCATATCCTGGACTAGCCCTAATTAATGTCCGAACCTGAAGGAAGATTTGTGTGCATGGCAGATAGATAATACGGGGTCGCGCTGAAAGATATTATGCTCTGCGTTCCTCTACTTGCCCCTGCTGGGCCGCAAACGAAACGTAAAGCCGCCTTGCCATTTCCCATTACCTGACCACCGACCGGTGCAACCACCCCACCCGCATAACCCGCGTGGTTGCTGGCGTGCCTTTCCCCGGGTGCGGTACCATGTGTGATGATGCCGAGAGCTTCGAGCACGGGGGAAGGGACGGGAGGTTCGGGGACGTAATTGGTTCACAGATGTGATTGCATCGCTTGGCGGCCTTGCAAACGAAACCAAAAACTGAACTTGGAGGTTGTACGGATGTGTTGATGATGCCGTTCTGCCTATGCATGCCGCTTGTGGTTGTAAGCTAGCTCTCAGGTCAGTCTAGCTGCCAAGACGTTGAGCCACCCCACGAGCGGGACGGGCATGACATGCGTCGTGATAATCCCTAATCCCCCTGTTCGCGCTGTACCTTAATTAATCCTTCCCGCTGCCGGACATGCGATGTGTGTCACCACTACTTAGTTATCCACTAGGATCTGCCGCTCCGATCACGTTCGATGTGCCGGAATGATAGAGACGTCGCGACGCAGGCCGAAGACGGCCACCGAGCAAGGACATGACAATATGATGGAGAAGAACGACCAACACCACACACTTCCGAGCTACGGCTTTCGAGCTTCCCTGGTGGACCACCGAGGCAGTATAAACGGTCGACGCCACTTTCAATAAAAGTATGCAAAGCTACCCTTATACTGCATCACCCTAGGCTAGCTTGAGGGAGGGATACGGAGATTGGCCTGGTCTAGGCTCTTGGCCTAGACTCGTGGTGCGACGGGAGGGAGAGAACATGCAGTAGTTGATAGTCTACAGGGCCTAACTAGGTAGGTGAGTTGCCGGGAAGACACCCGGCCGCTCCGGATATCGCGGAGGGTCGCTCCTTGGGGCATGTGCCTGTTCCCCGGATCCTGCTTGGTGCTTGCTCGCTTAGAAAATCCCGTGGCGCTCTATGGTAACGGAGGCCTAAGAAATGAAAACCCTTCTCTCTAGTAGCCTACAACCACCTTCCTAGAAGAGGCGACGACCTATTGAAGGGTGCAGATTTGGCTGGTTCTGGTGATGATCGTCCCCCTCCCCCCACGAATGGTGGCGAGCAGCTTTGACTGTTCAAAATGACCAACTTCGCTACATTTCGGCTGCGGAATATGTACAGCAAAGAGCTAGGGAGATAAGAAGTACGTACAGCTGAAGAGATAAGAGCTGCTGCGTTGGTAGGTGCGTATAGTCGCATCGGGGCTTGATGCGGCAGCCACCTGATCATATCCCATTCGAGGAACGAGCCTGCATGAAGCTCGACTGGTGATAGTCTCGTCTTGGCTCCCCTATCGAATTCGGTGGGAGAATTCTCGGGGGAATAGCGACGGAGAAGGAGATTATGGACAGATCTTTCCCCCAAAACCTTGAGGTTGCTCTCACGGCCTTCCTCTCGGTTTTCTCGTATTGGCGGTTGTTGCCAAGCCCGGTGTGCACCTCTGAGCGAGAGATGAGGGGGGAGATTTGGCAGCTGAGGAAGTGACGAGTACCCAGGCGAATCCAACCCCTCCCCGAATACAGTGCACGAAGCCCGAGCCGAGCTAAGCGAAGTGAAATATGAGAGGGACAGCCTTTTGCCGTTGTGAGCCTGCCGCTGGTAGTTGAGTCTATGCTCGCGAAAGAGTGGCTGCCCAAGAAGGGACAAGAGATCTGGAAACACTAATAGTCTTTTTGCAACAACTCACGAGAACCCACCGAGGCTCTGTGATTGGGGTCCTATAGAGGGTCCTCTAACAGACAGGAAGTTGAAAACTTCGTCAGTCGTCTGGACCGACACCAAACTCTTTGGTCTCATACAGAGACTTGATCGGGACTCCACGGTGCTCGGCTATCATGCCGATGAGCTGCTGGCCGATATCTCGGATCTCGTTGTACTCCTGCAGGAGCTGTGAGCGAGTACTGGTGGTTCGAGACTGCTGCTTATGAGTAATAGTGGCCGCAGCCTTTGGCTTTGATTCTGGTCTGGAAATCTCTCATCGAGGCGTCAGCTAGCGTCTTACTCCTGGGAATTGTGTGTCAAGGCGGCATAGAAAGGAGTGGCATGAACAATGAGGGAAGATCAAGACACTCGGCTAGACCGGCCACGACGCTAGCCTTGGTGGGAGTAGGCAGAGGGGAGGGCTCGCTTACTCCTGCTTTCGCCGGCCGTCTGGCTCCGCTGTCTCCTGAGTTGTCTCTCCACCGCCTGGAGGTTGGACGTCTTGCCTTTGCTGCCACTTCTCTCTTGCTTCACTGCTCAGAGCATTGACTTCGTCGCACTGAGGATGTCGATATCCCGTGTTGTTAGCCTTCCGTTTTCCTGGGGCCTGAGCTGGGAGGGGGCTGGCAGGGTGGGAGGTAGCTTAAGCTTGACCTCTTTTTCACTGACCATCTCGGAGAGTGCAGCGTAGAAATCCATCTTCGACCAAGACGTGAGCAACCAAGTCAGCTTGAGCTTACGGTAATCGGCTGCAAGAACTCAAGACGAGTGCAAAGGCTTACTCACCACACGGTTCACCTTCGCTTTCGACAAACGGGACGTGTCAATCTGATATGTCCGCGTCGTGTCCGGGCCGGATATGATGATGCGGTTCCGTCGACGCGTCTGGGACATCGGGCCCCACGAGGCCGGCTCAGGGCCGCCGTCGGCCTTCCTTCCATCCCACTCGATGATGCGGTCTTGGAATTCTTGGAGCATCTCTTCGGCGCGCATGCGCAGCTGGGCTAGTGGGGAAGACTCGTCGCCTTTCTCGATCACTTTGGCGGCGACGAGTGATTCTACAGCTGTTGTCAAGCGAGAGCTGAGAGCCGAGACGCGCTCATCGCTGGCGCTACTGCTGCCGCGGCCTAGTGTGACGGTGGAAGGGTTGGTCGCCATGGTTTGTTGCCGTGGCCAGGTTTGGCGTGCAGCTGCGCTCTGGCTGGACGGTGATGAGTTGGTGATGATACGGTGAGTTAGCAAGTTGCCGAGGTGCGCAAAAGACGGGATCTGGTGGGAGGAGAGAGGGCCCCGCGAACAAGATTAAGTCCTGAGAACAGGTACTTGGCTCTAGGCGCTTCACTCTGAGCCGATTGATGGACAACTCACGATCGCACGTTCATCTCGCGGCACTCACGATCGCACGTTCATCTCGCGGCACTCCGCCCGATTTCCATTTTTGATCGTCGCCACCTGACCGGCGGCAGATGGGGAGAATCACAAACGCTCGAAGCTGGTCAATAATTAGCAGGCCTTATCAGGTCCCGGGCAACCCTTCCGAACTAGGCCTATGGAGTTGAGAATTGAAGATCTTTGAGCGTGTGTTGTGGTGTTGAATCAGGTGTAACCATTTGACGTTAGCAGCACCTGGCCGTCACCTGCCAAACCCCCCACTACCACTACGGAGCAGGGCGGCGACGGTGAACCCCTTGAGTTCCTAACACCCGGACTCCACAGCCAGGGAGCTGTTTGTTTGTTCAGGGTCGAAGCAATTCGAAAGACATTGAAGAAATTCGCGCAGTTGGTACTTGTATGTAGAGATCACGGAATACATGTGCATGTTCTTCTCGCCTAGGAATGTATCGCTCTCAACGCTCAATGGTTGTATTTGGGTATCTCTGATCAGGTGGGTAGAGGACCTAGCACTGAGCTCCCTGCCCTGAAGCAACTTAACGCGTTCTTACTACCATAGTGATCGGAACTCAAACGGAGCTTAGAAAAGGCCCGGCTTTTGCCACCCCAGACGAGCCATCTCACAAGCGCTGCTCAAGCTTGACACCACCAATGCAAAACCGATCTACTCTGCAAGGAGAGGTGTGGCGCATGCCCCCATAGCCTAGGTACATTCCACTAGCAACTAGGCCTATCTTGATCTCGTACGCTAGGTCCTGCAGGCAGGACAATGGGACCTCATGTGGGATTACTCGGGCCCGCCTCCTTAGGGCGGCCGAAGAGATCACTGAGGCTGACCTTGCGTCCAAGGACCTGCACAGCCGGGCCCGCAGACTCTCCCTTACCGCTGCTGCTGCTGGGCACCTGCTGCTGTTGCTGTTGTTGTTGTGGTGGTGGTACTAGTGGTGGCTGACTGCTGCCCTTCCGGACGTCTCCCCAGAGCTGTTGGATCGCAGCCGAGTTCTTCTCGCGCGTATCCTCCTGGTCCGCATGTATCCACAGTCCCAACACTTTGATCTCCGATGATGCTGGTGGTTCCCTGGAGCCAGAGCTGCTCTCTTCTTGCATACTAAGGATGAGCAGCTCGGGCGACACCTCGCAGTGGCTCACCCTCGCCAGGTCGATGATGAGGTTGTCGAGCCCGCGGCGGTTCAGCACAAAGACGCACCCACGCGGCACGTACGTCCATGAGCCCCCGACGGAAGGGACGGCGAGCGGCTCCTGGTTGCACACGAACATCGTGCCCTCGACGCCGGACTTGTCCCACTCCTGCGTGTGAGGGTCGAAGGTGTAGACCACCGCGTTGGCCGCTATGGACGGGATCGCGCTGATGCTGGGGAGGTACCGCCGGAGCACGCTGAGGTTCAGCTCCGTGTTCGTCCGGTGCGGGTTCGGGATCTGGGGGGCCGCGGGCGCGGCTCGGTTCTCCATGTAGTGCGCCGCGTCCGACTCGTAGTCTGAGACGCCCATCATGCCGCTGCCAACGCCACCGACAGGGCCGCCATGGTTGTTGCTGCTGCTGGCCCCCACGGCGGCGCCGCCGCTGGGGTTCTGCCGGTGGCGGGATTTGCGGGGTGTTGAGCGACTCATTGCGGAGGGGTGGATGGATCGGATGGATGGATGGTTGGTTGGGTAACGGCTGAAGGAGGTTTCTCGGATCCCAGGTCGGGTCGGCGGGGACCCGTCGAAAGAATCGGTGCTCGTCAAACGGTGGCGACGACTGTACGCGGGAGCTGTCTTTGGGTGCTTTGCTGCGTAGCCTTAAATGTTTGCCCGCCGCTGGGCTTGGATAGAACTCGTCGAGGTGGTGCAGCGGTCCGGTAGGCTGGGCTGGGTTGGGCCTTGGCGTCACGCGGTTGGTGTGACGCGAGAAATGCAGCCAGTATTCCGCGCAGGGCGAGGCGAGCGCTGGTCTTTTGCGTCTTCTGGGTGTGCTGGTTCGGCTCAATTGGGCACGTTTGATGGTCGTTGGAGCTCGGCAATTGGGGAGTGTGGTCGGGGAAAAAGAAAGCAAAGGATCTTGACGATGAACACAGGAAGCACAAGGGTTCAAGTTCGAGCTTCCCTGCAGTCTCGACTGCGTCGTCATACCTGCGCAGCTTGAGCTGTTAGCAGGGCATTGGGGGGCTATGCTCCAGTGACTTAGCGGTACCCCACCAACTAGAGTAACGCCGCCAAAGTAGCAGATGTGTCGCGTCATCGGTCCCCGCAGTTCATATGCTCATCGCGCTCGTGTCGTGTGAAACTTTTGGCCTAAAATAATGACAACAGGTCCTCGATGGACCGGACACGAAACTTGTACTTTGGCCCAGGTCTTCATCTCTAATGCCTATCACTACTTCGGGGCTGCTTAATGTTGCCGCCCGCATGGTTTCCTTCTACAGCTAGTAGCTAGCATTGTTCCCCTGAACGGACCTGAACGGAATACCTACTTAGTCGAATAGCACATCTTCTTTTCCACCCTCCTCCCTCCTCCCTCCGCCCTCTTCCCCCGAACAGACATCATGGCATCCAATGCCGTCGCCGACTCCTCGCCGGCGGCTTCTATCGATCTCGTCGATGTGAAATCGAACCCGCAGTCGCTCCACAGCGCCGTGAATGCGCGCCGGGCCGAGTACGTCCAGCCCCATCGCATCCGCGTCAAGGTCGGCTCCTGGAACGTTGCCGCCTGTCCCGGCACGGACAAGGACCTCGCCAGTTGGTTCGTGGCCGGCAAGGGCGTCGACAGGCGGCTCGCCACCGTCGACATCGTCCACAACACCGCTATCGAGCGCGAGGAGTCTGCCGACAGCAGCCTCGAAGCCGCCGGCGGCGGACCGGACCCGAACGCCGTGCGCCTTGTCGGCGGCGACAAGGTCGGCCTATATGTGCTGGGACTGCAGGAGGCGGAGGACCTCAATGTTGCGACACAGTACGTCACGAGGGTGGTGTATGCCGACTCGGGCCCGTCGACCGTCAACCGCTGGAAGACCGCGCTGGAGGCTGCCCTGCCGCCTGGATACGTGTCTATAGCCTCGGAGCAGATGCTGGGTCTCGTGCTGCTGATATACGCCGCACAGGACGTGGCCGCCTCGATCAGCAACGTCAGCATCTCGTCGGTGGGCACCGGCCTACTCGGATACATGGGCAACAAGGGCTCCGTGTCCGCGCGGATCGTGCTGGGGGAGACCACGCGCATGACCTTCGTCAACTGCCATCTCGCCAGCGGCCACGACGCCGCGAACCTGGAGCGCCGGGTGTGGGACGTGGGCCAGATCATGAGCCGCACCCAGTTCAAGCCCGTGTCCCACCACGGCGTCCCGCCCGACTCGAACGACCCGGAGAAGATCGGCGACGAGGACTTCGTCTTCTGGTTCGGCGACCTGAACTTCAGGCTCGACGGGCTGCCGGGCGACGACATCAGGAGGCTTCTGATGCTGCACACTAGGGGCGAGTACGACCTCAGCAGGAAGTCCGACAAGACAGGCTCAGAAGAAGAAGCACTTGGCGGTGAGGATCCCATCGTGCTGCGTTCGCGTTCCTCCTCTTCGCCGTCTCCTCCGGGAGGAGACAGCGATGGAGGGCGGACGACAAGTAGCGGCTTCTCGAAGACCCAGATTGTATCCTCGCCCTCTACCTCTACGACCGATGGGAGGGATAAGGACCGAGTAATTACCGGCGATGCCGATAGCGACTCCTCCGTTTCGCTCCCGGATCCGGACGACTTCCTGCCCAACCCGTCGGATGACCCGGCATCACTACAGGCGACGCTGGACTCCCTCCTGCCACACGACCAGCTGCGGCGGCTCATGAAGCAAGGGCGTGTGTTCCACGAGGGATGGCGGGAAGGACCCATCACGTTCCTCCCCTCGTACAAGTACGACGTCGGCACCGTCGGGCTGTTCGACACTAGTGAGAAGAAACGGTCCCCGAGCTGGTGCGACCGCATCCTGTACCGGACGCGAACCGACAAGGAGGCGTACGACAAGAAGGTCAAAGAGGCGGAAGAGGCCCGCAGGAGGGACGAAGAGATGAGGAGCCAGGGTATCGATGAGGCCGCCGAGGATGACGAGGTCCTGTTCGACTACGACCCTGATACGGACGGGGACGAGTCGCCGGCCCTGACCAGGATTCCGCCGGGCGCACCCCCTATCTCGAGTGGTGGAAGTACTTACGCGAGCTCGATAAGTCCGTCCATGCCCCCCGATAAGAACGACATGTATGACTACGACGAGAACTACGACGAGAATGACGACGGAGGTGCGACAGCAGCGTTGGATGATGACGACGACGCAACAATGGCAGTAGTCACCAAAGACGGTTTCCACGACCGCATCCACCTCGACATCTACACCTCGCACCAGCGGGTACAATCCTCAGACCACAAGCCCATCATATCCGTGTTCAGCCTCGACTACGACGGCGCAGTGCCGGAACTGAAGGCGAAAGTCCACGCCGAGGTCGCGCGCGAGCTGGACCGCGCCGAGAACGAGGGTAGACCGACCATCACCATCATCATCGAAGCCGATACTCATCAGCATCAGACAGGGGCGACGGCAGCCCAACCTGACGACCACGACCACCCTCCTCCGTCACCGACAGAAGAAAGCGACGACGCGGGAGAGGCTATTGATTACGGCCACGTGCGCTTCCTGCGCAAGAAGACCTGCTTAATGACCATCGCCAACACGGGCCGCGTCCCCGCGACGTTCTCCTTCGTCGCTAAGCCCACGACGGAGGACGATTTCGGCGGCACCACCACCGCAGGCGGCGGCGTGTCGTCGCAGTGGCTGACCACGCTCTTCATCCGCACCGACCTCGGCCCCCAGCCTTCTTCTGGGTCATCTCCTAACAACGACGATGATCGGGACGCAGCAGACGCAGACTCGGACGCCATCGTCGACCTGGGGCGGGAGGTGGTGCTCGAGCCGGGCGAGACGGTGAAGGCGGCCGTCGAGCTGCTCGTCGACGACATCGGGCTCGCGACGCGCCTCAACGCTGGCGAGGCTGTCCTTGATGACGTTCTGGTTCTCAGGGTGGTCGAGGGCCGCGACCATTTCATTCCTGTGCGCGCGACCTGGACGCCGACCTGCATCGGGAGGTCGGTCGACGAGCTGATCCGCGTGCCGGATGGGGGGATACGCTCCTTCATAGCGGGGTTGGTGGAGGAAAAGCGAAGAAGGGCAAAAGCTAAGGCTAAAGAGGAGGAAGATGAAGAAGATAGGAGGAGGAGGAAGACCGAGGTGGACAAGGACGAGGACGAAGACAAGGGGAAGAGACTGGCGATGAGGAGGAGGAATTCCTCGACGAGATCCATGGCTGAAAAAACGACGGTCGGCTCGATACCGTACGATCTGGAGGTGCGCTGCGCCGCACCCAAGGAGCTGTTCAAGCTGACCGAGGCGGTCGAGATGCTCACGGAGCGCGCCCTCGCCGACGAGTCGATGCTCTCGGGCCGCGAGCTGCCGGGGGCGGGCGACTCCCCCGGCTGGCCGCTCGCGGCCGACGAGCAGGGCGGGAGGAGCATAGCGCGGTCGTCGTCGGAGCGGTACAGGGCCGACCTGGCCGCGGCCGTGGTCGAGATGCTGGACCGCGACAGGCCCCTCGCCGAGGCGTTCGACCCGGAGACGCCGTCTGCCGATAGGCTCGAGGTCGTGTCGAGGGTGCTGCTCATGTTCCTGCGGGGGCTGACGGATGGGGTCGTGCCGGTTGCGCTGTGGACGCGGATCGAGCAGGCGGGGCTGCCGTCTTCGTTTGGTGCAGCCGGTGGTGCAGCCGCCGGCGGCGGTGGTTCCGGCGGTGGACTGCTGCAGCCCCATCACCAGCACCAGCAGGACGAGGACGACAAAGCCGCCGTGCTGGACGTGCTCGCCTCGGCGCCGAACCACAACATCTCGTTCGTCTTCCTGACCACCACGCTGGCCAAAGTGCTGGCGGAGCTGGCACCGCTCAGCAGGGCCGACGTCGAGGCGCTGAAGGCCGCCGCTGCTGAGGCGGCGGCCGCGACCGCTATGGGGAGGGCGCGTCGGTCGCTCAGCTTTCGGAGGGGCGTTGTTGGGGCTATCAGTGGTGGTGGTGGGGCTGCGAACGCGAAGGCTGCTGCGGAGGCTATGGCCGCGTTGGGGAGGAGGAGGGCGAAGGAGAGGAGGTTCGCGGATGTTTTGGCGAGGAACGGGGTCTGTCGGGCTGGGCTTAAGGGTAACGAGGCCGCAGGCACGGGGGCGGGGACGACGACCGCCGGGACGGGAGCCGTAGGCGGAGGTGGAGCTGGAGGGATGACGGCTAAGGGGAGGGCTGAGAAGGAGAGAGAGAGGAAGGCTAGTGGGGAGAGGATTAGGGCCGTGTTGGAGCTGTTTTTGCGGAGGTCGAGGGAGGAGTTGATGTAAAATCAACGTTTCTTTCTTTCTTTTCATTTTTTCGTGTGCGTTTTGCTACGGCCTCTTTTGTTTACTGAGCGTACGGGGCAGTCTGTCTATATTCCCCCGTCTGGTTCACGGACCTTCCTACCTGATTTCCTAGATGATAGATTTTACTCTTGTAAGGGTTTGTTGGTTGGCTGCATCGGTTGGGTTGATGGATAGTTCATAGGCGATAATGGGTCGCCTGGACGTCCACGCTTGGGATGGATGGCTTGGGAACCGATACACTCCATAGTAGGCTGGAACGGGCGGACTAGGGGCGATTTTCCCTGCAGGACTTACTATTCTGGGGCTTGAGGTCATGTATTGCTGCCCTCTGTACAGCTAGCTACGCCGCGTCGTCGAGCAAGGATACCTTAGACGCTCCGTCTGGCTGGGATCACTTTGGATCACTTTGGATCACACACAAGGAACGACGCTGATGGGGTAGTCACATGAAAACAGGTCTCTAGTCTCTCGAGCCTCTGGTGGCGTCTGTTCTATTCGTCCTTGTGGCTTCTGTTCCCAGTCGCCTCGTGCCACCTCATGTGGTGAGTTGCTTGATGACGCAAGCAAGGCCTAGTGATGATCGCGACTGACTCATCAATAGCCAATACCAGCATCCGGCCGAGCCAGCACCTTCCAAACCTCACTTACTTCTCCCGTACCCGAACCCTCGAAGAAGCGGAAGGAAGGAAGGAAGGAAGGAAGGAAGGAAGGAAGGAAGGAAGGAAGGAAGGAAGGAAGGAAGGAAGGAAGGCTCCGTCCGAGTTCTAAAGGGCTACCTAGGGTGCCGGGTAACTGCCCGGTGTGGCTAGGTGGTCCGGTGAAATCGGCCTCGTGAACGAAATGGTCAAGCCGCCCCACTCACGCAACAGAACGGCCGCCGATGATATTGTAGATGCCCTCAATTGCTACTGTATCTTATCCCACAATAGCACTTGACTCCTCCCCCGCATTCTATTCATCTGGATCATTCATCCCCCCGCCCAACTTTCTTTCAGAGGTAGCCAATAGCGTGAGTCACAGCTTGAGGCCTCACGATATCGGTATCAGTACTACCTCTTTTTTGGGGCTCTTTTTTGGACAGTCTTTTTATATCTGCTTCTCTCTCCTTTTGCAAGCCCAGGGCGCTTCTTCTTCTCTTCCTTTTCCAGCAGCAGCAGCAGCAGCAACGTAGTACTTTCTCTCGCCTCGGTGTTTTTCTGCTCTCTTTCTTCGCGTCTGGTCAGCTTGATAGCCTCGCTTCTTCTTCTCTCTCCCTCCTAACGAGCCAAGGCCGATTCTTATTCGTCTTTTTCTCTTTATCCAGAAGCAGTGCATCCTTTCGGACCGGTGTTTTTTGACCTCCTCTCATCTCGTGAGCTTCGCTTTTTCTCGTTCTTCCTCTTCTTCTCCTCTGCTCGTTTACTTTCGGTCCGTCTCGTCCTCGAAGCGAAAGCAGAACGAACGAACGATTGAATACCTACCAAGCACATATTAATATTACGACGAGGTCAACGTCAGTTATCAAGCTGTTTGGCAGCACCATTTTTCAACCGCTCTGTTCCTCGATTCGCTACTCGATCCTTCTCGACTCGGTCTCGACTGGTAAGCATCTCTCGCCATCCTCATCGTTTTCGTGCAGAAGATATCGACTTTGAATAACTTCCACGTAGGGTATACGGTCACTTTCCGAATTCTCATTGGGCGTCTGCTGATCAACCCACTCACACACCCACAGGTCAGCTTCACTTCTACCCTTTCTCTCTTTGACCCGCTTAGGCTCTCTTCTTCTTTCGTCTCTACACTAAAGAAGACCCAGAGCTCGCTCTTCGGCCCAACTCACAAGGCAGAGCGCAAGAAGAAGAAGAGAAGCTGCCGTCACCCGCCAGCATCTCATACCATACATACCATAAATACCTCGCCTCCCTCCCACTCTGTGCCGCCGCCTCCACCCACGAATCGTCAAAATGGGCATCAAGCGCAACCTCCTCCGCACCGCCAAGCTCAACTCCCTCTCAGCCAACTTCAAGAGCGGAGGCCACGCCGAGGTCGCCTCGCCGGACATGGTGCGAGTGTACCAGCACGACGGCACCCCGATCTTCCCGCCGCCGACCCCCGCGACCTTCCTGGAGTCGCTCAAGCGCCGCGGACAGGTCGAGGACAGTGCGAGCGCGGAGAAGAACAGGGACCTCGTCAGCCACCTGTGGAAGCTGCCGACGGAGCAGCTGTGCGAGAGGCCGAGCCATGCGGATTATTTGAGGGAGTGGGGGTATAGGCCCCGCGCGAGGAGCGGGCTGGGGACGGAGGTCAGGAGGGAGGATGTTGTTCAGGTGGAGTTTGTTGATGGGGCGGCGCTGTGGGAGGATGGGGAGGAGGAGGAGGGGCAGGAGGGGAATGGGGAAGAGGAGAGTGGTGGGAGTGAGGGCAGTGAGGGGAGTGGGAGTGAGGAGGAGATTGAGACGGCGGTTGCTGTTGAGGTCGCGGTGGGGGAGTGGGTGGAGGTACGGGGTGAAGTGCTTGGTGAGACGGCTTGCTGGATCGATGGCGAGGCTGCTGCGGCTGTGGCTACGGCTACGGCTGGTGGCGGTGACGGTTCTGGCTTCGATGGGGGAAATTGGTTGGACTTCTTTGGAAAGGCGCAGGAGGAGGTCTGGGATGCGAGCGGTCGGAGGATCGAGTGGTGACGATCAACTACCTCCGGCTACCTACTCTCACCCTCCTGCCATTACCCGTTCCGATTTTCCTTTCTTCTGATCTTCCTTGGGCCACATTCTTATCAGAGAAGAACTCTTGAGTACGACCGCGGGATAGAAACGGGATTTGGATGGAGTGAGAAGGGTTGATGGGACGAATATACCGCTTTCCTTAGGATCATCAGTTGGAGTCGAGGGGTCATGGTATTTGTGTTGGTGTTCCTGGTTAGATACCTATCCACATTTTCTCCAGTTCTCCGTTCACGAGAGAAGCCTGACCTGAACAGACGGGGCAGAATTCTCACTAGATATTAAAGACCTAGTTATCGCCCCTTAGAGTCGGGTAGGGGGTTGTGAGTCAGGGGGGGAAATGAGACAGGGAAAAATTTAGGCACCCTACCAAAATTTGCAGTCATCTACGA
>PYST01000361.1:0-38211 GCA_003049485.1 Ophioceras dolichostomum | reverse complement strand
GTCGGGCTGACCGTTTAGTCCTAGCACAACGTACCGCGGGGTGATAAGACTCTTGAGCCAGTCGTCGCGTTCGTTGCGCCCTCGAGCTCACTGTTGCTGACATATTACTCAGTATCCTACTTTAGTTCTGTTCAACAGTTACCGTTTTCAGGTTTGCCTCTGGCGTCTGATATATTAATGCTAGGTACTAGTACTTTGCAAAATTTTCTTTGAGCTCCTCACGTCCAGGGGGATCCAGAGCACCCCTCTTGATGCAAAACTCAGCCATTTCATTTCTGCACGAGCTCGCTCGTCTGGGGGTTAAACGACTCATTATCACGCTCCAATATCCTTCGGATCGGCCCAAAGTTAGTAGGTCGGACGAGCACCGTCGATGAGCGCCTCAAACCCCTCGAGCCGTGCCTCTCAACGCTTCAGTCTTCATGGAAATCAGCGAGAGTAACAGCAACGAGAGCAGCACCAACGAGAGCAGCAGCAACTTCGATGTGAGAGACGCAGGGGTAGAATCAGGCACGGATAGCGAGGCTAGTCTTTGCCTGGAGCGGCCTGCGACAGGCCGAGACGAGAGCCCTGAAGGCTATTGGATGTGAAGTCGGTACTGGTAGGCGATGGACTTGCTGAATTGGGTAGCCTATGGCGTAGGTGACGGATGACAGTATGTCTGCGATTCAGTTTGTCTGCCACCGCCAGGACTGCCCAAATCCGAAACGATCAAGAGGCTCGGGCGGCTGAGGATCCGGAGGGCGTGGAGGCGACGCCGGGACTCGACCCGTCCTCCAGATCTGCCGAGTATGTCTGTCGTGGAGGCTACGCTGGCCTATGAGCTCGGAGATGTAAGGCGGGTTGGGGAGGGGTCTGACCGGTGTAGAAAGAGCAGCGGTCCCTCCCCGGACTGCGTCATTACTTTGTCTGAGCAGGGGGCTGGAGGATCATGCAGTAACTGTCTTTACGACAATGCCTCCTTTTGCGATGCTAGCCCAGTGGCAGGACTTGGCATCAGTCGAAATTACTCACCTGAGACACGCATAATATCCGAGGAGCTCATAGGGAAAATCAGAAAAGGATCATCGGGCTGGGAAGTAATCACCGAGGTAATCGACCGCTGCCACAAGACCACACCACAGCTGGCGAAGGTTGAAAGTGGCGACCCTACGATCAACGCCCGCGACACTCCTGCGGCACGGGCTCGGCGAGTGGAACATGCCGCCCTCCTCGTTGTTCGTCCTGCGGCTGAGTGGAGTGACGTCCCTGAGCAGCTTGGCCCTCTGACGTCCCTCGGTTCACCGTGCGATGGGCCGTCACTTGCGACGAGATCGAAGGGGATTCAGCGGGCGGCACCGTGGGTTGCAGGGCTCGCAAAAGGGCTGCTGGAGAGATTGAAGGGGGTTGGTCTATAATATATCGGTGTCGTCCATTGGGATGCGTAAGTCCGACTGTATAAGAAAAACCCGAAAGACCACCCTCGCTATCGTGCTCTTGCGAAGTGTGGTGGTCTACGATAGGACTGAGACTCTCTAGGTACCAGATACCCACCTATCTTCAGGAAACCAACCGAGACTATCCTCTGCCGCAACAGTCCTTCCAACCCACCCTCTAACTTAATAACATAAACATGGTACTCATATCTACAACCACTTCCATCGTCGAGTTCTCGCCTTGCAGTGATAGCCAATGTGACTCCAAGTCACGTTTCTCGCCGCCGGCGTCCGTACTCAACGTAGCAGTGCCCAGAGCGCGCATATCGGCTCTCCCGGGCACTTCGCAGAGTTGACGAACCAGTAACGCCCTCCTTGACCAACGGATCCAGCACACCAGGTCTCCCTCTGCCGCGAGGCTCGACGATATTCCAAGTCTCTCACCGTTCACCGTGCTGGGGGTAGGGTCGATCCTCGGGTCGCTTCTCTGCACAGGTGTGAGCTTCGACGAGTCTTCTGGGGGCGCCCGATTCATCATAAACAACACCGCCTCGTCATGTCCTAGAGCCTCAGCCACATAACCCCATCTCGTGCTGCTACCTGCTCCCTCTTCGACGACGGGTTCCCACTGTGTCCCGTTGTTGGACCACGATGCAATGCAGGGGATGTTGTAGCACATCGGCTTCATGGTTGCCCTTTCACTCTTCAGCAGTGTTATCATGAGCTTGTCGTTTTCCCGGCGCGCCGCGCTCATGTCCTCTGCGGCAAAGGCCGTGCTCACTCGGTCGCTTCAGGAACGCATTCTTGATGGTGACGAGATCACCTCGCGGACCGTGGGTCCTTTCGTCGTGATAACCCCACGACAACAGCGTCCAGCGTATAGACACCGGCGATTCTCGAAAAGCGACGCGTCTCGATAACCTCTTTCGGGGACGCAGCACTTCCTTTCATCAGCATATCCTTGATCAGCTTCCCATGGCGCTAGGCTTCTGACTCGTCGTCGGTGAGTGCATGTGACCTCAGGTATACCATGGTCTGTTCCCAAAGCTGAAACAGCGACAGGCTGTAATCGACAGGAAAGTCGGTTGCATCCGCTGCCAGCCCAAGCAGGCCGTACACCTTGTCGCGTCGGTCGGAGCACTCGGCGTCTTGGTGAAGCTCGCGCAGCTTTTTAAAGGTTTGCGACTCACCGTACCGCTCCATACGGAGTAGGCGGTGGAGTCTCAGCGGGCCACTGTGATCATACGTCTTCAAGCCGACGTATGAGCTGTGAGTGCGAATAAACCCTTTCCACAACCACACTCTCCGGCCGAACCCGACCCAGATATTATTGGCACGGCCAATTTCCTGCAGGATCCACAGGCGTTTCCAATACGGATTCACGAGTATTCGCAAGGCTAAGCTCTTTTTGGACCGCCGCAGCTTTACCCGCCGTAGGTTTAGTCGCGAAACGGTTCCTTCCCATACAGGCCGGTCAACTTCATAGCTCCAGCACAGCCAAACCAGAACCATCTCGGCGCGGAAGTAGATTTGGTCCATTATCTTGACTTGATGATTCCGTTCTTGGATGTTCTCCTGATTGATGCACAAGGCATCGATCCAGAAGGTTCCCACGCGTAGAGAACCACGCTTCGCCCGGAAGAAGCGGAATGCCTCGAAGAGGTTATCCCTGACGTAGAAATTCGCGGCGTTGATGGTGATTTGATGGCTTGGCTTATCAGTGTCCCATGTCTACGAAAGGGCGATGAACTCAGGACAGCGAGCAAACGCGTAGACCGAGAGCTTGCAAATGAGCGGGTCGCTCTCGCTGCCTGCCGCCTCTTTCTCCAGGAACTGTCAGAAGATTCAACCAACTGCCCGAAGGTTCTATGGACTTCCATGATGTTCCAGAACGATGCTTGATAATAGTTTCTATGACCTTCGACGTGATTCATCCCTCCACTCTAGAGGTCTATAAAAGACCGTCCATTCACTTTGTAGATAGACAGAATAGGGAGGGGCAAGGGCTCTTCAATACACTCATTCAAATAGTTCCCTTCTCTCTTTTCCAATAGGAACCGAATGTGGTCGCCGTCGACATCAAGGCCGCGATACGTAAACGAATCCTCCCCTTGCTCAATCTCCTAAGTAGCGCTCGCGGGCACATCGGTATCGCCCTCGGTTCGTCGGCGGGACTCGGCGGGACTCGTTGGCACTGGCCATGGTGGAATTAATGAGTTGTAAACGCGATATGTGTGAGAGATGTCGGAGGGAGGCGAGGCATGATTGATGATTTCTTCGAAACCCGACGCGACCGACGGGAGAGGCGAGGCAAACAGCAGAAAAGCCGGTAAATTTAGGCAGCAAGCCGAAAACACGTGTCTGGCCCAACCACTCTCAGCTCGGCGAAGCGAAGAAAATATGCTGGATGATAAGCGATAAGTACCAAGGTCTAGATACACGACAAGAGCCCCGAGTGCCCAATTCCAATGCATGGAAGGACAAAGGCTCGTCGAGTGTGCAGAATAACTACCTGTAGGTACCTCGAGAGGCGCAAAACATAGCAAAACTCCCTTTACGATGGAACAAGAGAGAAAAGGAAAGAGAGAGTGGGAGAGGGCGAGAGATACAGAGGCAGGGGTAAGCAAAAAGTGCACCTTTGCCCCTCCTGGGTGTGGAGTTACATCGAGCGGGTCATTGGATAGCTCAGTTTGCAACGAGGCTGAGGGCAAGCAGACGGAAAAGTTGGGAGAGACACCACTGAGAGGAGAGGAAAGCACGTGCCCGGCTGAAGCTGGAATGGGAAGCAGCAGCAAAATAAACAACGAGGGAAAAACATTGACGACGCGATTACTACGCTCATGCTTAAACATGCTTAAACTACCCAGAGCAACCAGAAAAACTCAGATACTTGATGCAAAAGAAGAGGAAATGGAAACTGAACGGAATGGAAAGACACCAACACATATTAACACCCCTATTTTCCGAAGGCCACTCCTCCCTCCAAGTCGCAACTCACTTGGTCATCAATCCGCTCCCGATAACGCCAAACCTCGCCGCGATGGCCGCGCTCCTCCTCTCAGCCTTCTCTGTCTCGAACACCCGCCCCTTACGACCCGACAGATCGTTGTCGTACTTCCCCACGGAGAAATCGTACGCCTTGACGGTCAGGTTCTTGACGGGGTCCTGGTCGTCGGCCAGCAGCCTCGCGACCCACTCCCGCTGCCACATCTCTCGGAACTCCAAGCCCGCTAGCCTGAGCGTGGGAAGAAGTTCGTCCGTCTACCTGAACGTGCGCGGGATCCGCATGTGATAGACGGCCTGTGCCAGGTCTTGGCCTTTTTCTTCGGTCGCCGATGCCGACGTCTCTGACGACGGCTTGGAACCTGATGGGGTGATGAGCAAACCCACCAGCTCCAACACCACCCTCCCCGACACACACACATTGACCAGGAGCCAACTCCGCGTCTCATCCAGCCTCGGCGGTGCGCCCAGAATCGTCGCGGCGCGGGTCATCGGTGGAATCGCCTCCGTGCCGTTCCAGGTCCCCCGCTGCGAGTTGCCCACGACCCGACCAGACCTTAACACCCTCGTGAACGCACTACCACTACCAACACTCGCCTCCGCAACATGACATACGACATACTCAGCGATCCGCTTCGACAGCTACGAACGACTAAGCGATGCGGGCCAGCAGCGGCGTGCCCGCGGCGGCGGGATGGGGGACGAAAATGAACCTCGCCGGCCTCACGAAGCGCACGGAGAGGGCTGGGCATAAAAAGTTCTGGACGCACGCCACGTGCACGTGCGCGATGGACGACGAAACGCCAAGCGTTGATGGCTGCTGCCCCTGGCTGTGGCGAGACGACCGCGGAGGGCGCCATGGTTGCGCGAAAAAGTATCATGGATCAAAGAGGATGAAAGGGGGAAAAGTAAAGAGGAAAACGTACGTCTTGATCAAGAGACGGATGTCCCAGAGATTGGCACTCCGGGCAGCCTAGAAGATATTAGTTTGCCAGAGGCGTTACCAATACGAACAAGAATCCTATCGATGTATATTCTATTGCCGAGAACGGTGACGATGATGTCGAGTCTTGCCTGTTAGTCAGTCACTCTAGCCAGACTTTCTTTTCGTGTTTGTGTGCTTCATTCACTAGTCACTCGAGACCATCCACAGTATGGGGTGTCCTAGCATGAATGAATCGATAAGCTTACGGAGGCAGGAGTCGGAAAGGCGGCAAGCCGGCAAGCCGGCGTTCCCGGCGGAGTCTCTGTCTTACCAAGCTGCAGAGCACTCGGCCGTCAGGACTCGGGGATTCGCCAGCACGAAGCAGGAGCCGGACTCCAGCCCACATTCGGGGTAGAGACGGAGATAGCTGGATGCAGCTACTGAATGATCGGGACGGAGTTGGATCTTCGACACACACACACACAGAGAGAGAGAGAGAGAGATGTGTTTCAGGTGGTTCTATAAGAAGAAGTGTCTCTAAAGATATGAGGGTACCTTGGAGGCGAGAATTGATCGTGGTTACCTGCCTGAAGCAGGTAATTCGTAACATCTAACCTAGCCAGTGTCGGGTCGAAAGGCGAGTTGATTCTTCCCGCCTGGACTTTCTTCCGTAAGACGACTGCCGGTCCTCACGCTACCTATTCCGACAAAGCCTCCTCCGGGTCGAAGCCCGCGAGTTTCAGCCTACCCGCGCTTCCATTCCAGACCAATACCTGATAAACCCATCATCTTCATTGTGCATGTCGTTCCTGATGGATCTGGAACTCGAGGTACCTGACTTGATTCTCTCGGAGCAAAGGCGCGAGGCATCTCACGATGACCCCCCTCTCCACCACTACCCCGAGTTATATCCCTCGCACCACCCTGTCTCGCGCTTCGCCCCTTATTCTTCGCATGACCGATATGGTAGGACTTCGCAGAGCCTGGGGAGCTCGATATCGGCGAGGAAGAACCAGAACACCAGGGCGAGGAGCACAACGGCTAAAGTAGCGAGAAGTGCCGACCGTGGCGACTGCGCGCTGCCCACTGACTCCTATATGATACGGCGAGGACGAAAGAACAATCAGCATCGAGCTACACTCCGCAACGGATGAACCTTGGAAGCGATCCGTGGTCCCGATGTGGGCCACTACCGCGCGTTTATCGTGGTGCGAGGGCTTGGGTCTGGGCCAGCGTCTGTCTCACTCACCTTGCCTCCCTCGGAGTAGTCCAGATGCTTATCCCAGCGGATCTGCATGGCTTGGCGAGCTCTCGTTTCAGTAGGAGAAACGGCTTGGTATATATATCTAGGCGTATAGTTTATGGATCGGTTTGCGTTTGTAGAAGAAACAACAGCTCTCTAGTTATAGTTTATCGTCGGTGTCGCGTTTTGAGCCTCAAAATCAATCGATCGATCGACGTTTTTCTTCCCCGCAAACGGGCGAAAGCGATGGGAGAAAAAAAGTCGCAAAAAAAAGCTCGTGATTGCCGAGAAAAAAGAAGAACCAAGAAGCGAGGGAGAGAGATTGGAGTTTTGCGGTTGGAGGATCGGGTTCTTCGAATGCAACCACACCTCAGGTTCAGGTATCAGCGGCTGGCGGCCCGGCGTTTTCAGCTCAGCTGACCATCCATCCCTTTCAGCAGTCATCGGTGGTCGGATCCTACGTACCAATAACGCCTGACGGCGCACAAAGAAGAAAAAGTTGCCTGCTGAGGTCCTGCGGGTGAGGCGGCCGAGACCGACTGACTGGACGCCGTCCTGACGGGTGCGCCTGCGGTTTTTGGGGTCCGAGGAGCCAAGACTTCCCCAAGGATCCCTTGTTTGGTGACACACGGGCAGCAATCCCGGCGGCGCGGATTAGGGGCGGTGGGTTAAACAGCGGCTATTGGTTGGATGGAGACAATTGGCTGCTAGTTGACTGGACACCCCAGTTCCAGCATTCCAGCGCCCAACATTCCAATAAGCAAAACTAAGACACCCCGCTGCGGCTTTGACCGTAACGAGACACCTCCTTAACAGCAAGTGGTTCGGTTCCTGATTTACGGTTGCACAGGCCCTAGGTGGTTGTATGACGACCGAACAGGTCAGCATCGGACCTCGCTTTTCGTCGCGTCTTATTTGAGACAGCCCATGTAGGAAGAGTAGTTCGTGGAACGGCATGTCCCTGCGTCACGGCAGGAGAAGTTGCCGCAGCTCTGGTCGTGAGACTGAGGGAACGTATCTCCCTCGGTCATTTGACAGGGCATTGGCTGTTGAAATATGCCCCATTTAGGCCTTGTGACCGACTGACTGTATTGGAGCTGCTACTGCCTGAGGACTGGGGTAGTGGTACACTGTCTACTAATATACAGCCACCCCTGAAGGGCACGAGACAACCAAAAAGCCTATTTTGACGACGAGGGTGGGTACGAGTAGGTATCTCACTCGACCGAAAAGGGGGCCGGAGGATATGACACAAAGCCGACAATAATAGTACCTTGAGCTCTCAAACTTTAGCCTTTCGTCCTGTCGTTGGGTCTTATTATTGAGGGAGAGCAAGTCTTCCAGTTCTATCAGAGAGTGATCTCGGGTTGCTCGTCCGTCCCATCCCAAATCGTGATAACACCAATATAAAAGGAAGTATCTAGGCCTATCGTGTCGTCACCTCGTTGCGGGTTTGTTGGAAGAAGAAGGTAGGTGTTCACCTTGATGAAAAAGCATCATGCCACAAGGGATCAAGGATCGAGCACGAGGCACGCCCAGCTGGTACTCTGGGGAACACCGGGTGTTGAACCACTGGGTGCACCTTTCTGCACCCATGAGGAACTAGTTGCCTCAGTCATCAAGGCATCCACCTCCAACAGACCTCAGGTCACGTGGACCCTCAGGAGTCGCCTACAAAAGCACTCCCTCCGGCCCACGCGTAGACTAGCTTTTTCTCTTCCTCGTACATCATCAGAATCAACAGATTGGTTTACCACACGCGTGTCTTTTCCAATTGGAACCCTGGCCTTCCAACACCGGGCTCTTGGACAAATCTGCCTCGATTGCTTTGTTCCGGCCCGATGGAGAAAGCGCAGCTCAAGAGAAGGAAGCGCCACGACATGAGTTTCCGATTGGGGGGAAGTACAAGGAAAAAATTTGAGCGAGAGAAGGAGAAAAAAAAATTAAAAAAATCATAATCGACAGAGGACCGTTCGAATTGGGAACGTCCGGGTGTACGGTCGCTGAACGCACCACGTCATTTCGTGACAGCTGTACGGTAGGAGGTAACCGCTCGACCATATGGCCAACTGTTGATTGTTGGAAAGAACGATGCAAGCTTGGATTTATCAAGGCTGAGAACTCACCCCACCCCTCGACGTCGACCACCACTTACGAGGAGCGTATTTCAAAGTAACTGATTTGACACTTTCATTTGGTGAATGAATATATATAGAAGGTGAAGATGACGAACCACGGCGTGTCGGACCTGAGTTCCCGTTCCTGTCGAGAGAGGAGGCTACAGATGGTTCTTGGCTCGGCACGGATTCTAATCCATGGGAGTGCTGGCACCCGAGAAAAGACATCCGAACGAACCTACAGATATTTAGGAAGGTGTACCTGCCCCGTGACTGGCAGCTGTTGCCCGAGAATTGATGCTTCCAACAGCCGGTTCTTATAGGTGTACGTTTTCCTCCGCTAGCAAACAACTGAGATCACTCATCACACGAAACTGCCTGTCTTTTCGCTGCAGCTCAACAACAACAACAGCATACAGCTATCCTGGGTTAAAATGTCATCCGGTCGCAAAGTTAGGTTGAACAGCAGCTATGAGATACCCTTGGTCGGGCTCGGAACATGGGTGAATGAGAATACTCCCGTTTGCTAGCTTCAAGATGCAGACATCTCCAACCACCGACAACAGCAATCCAAACCTAACGAAGTCGCCCTTGCTGTCGAGCACGCTCTCAAGAATGGCTACCGACAAATCGACGGCGCGGCCTTCTACCTGAATAAGACCGAAGTCGGCGAGGGCATCCTCAAGTCGGGCGTTCCCAGATCGGAGATCTTCCTGGCCTTCAAGCTTTGGAGCACGATGAACAAGCCCGGGGACATCGAAGACGCGCTAGGCCAGATGCTGGCCGGCCTGGGCAGGGGCTACGTCGAGCTCTACCTCGTCCACTGGCCCGCCGCCTTCACGCGGCCAGCCGGCACCCCCTACCGCGGGCTGTTCCCCGTTAACCCAGTGAACGCTGGCGAAAGACACCACCGACGTGCCGGACGCTGACGGGTGGAAGGCTATGGAGGCGCTGGTCAGGGCGGGCAAGGTCCGCTGCATCGGCGTTGGCAACTTCTCGCGCAAGCGGCTGGAGAACCTGATGAAGACAGGGACCATCAAGCCGGCCGTCAACCAGATCGAGGCGCAGCTGGATGGTCCAAGAAAGCAGGCATCGTCGTCTAGGCCTACAGCTCGTTGGGCAACAGCATCTACGGCAAACCCAAGTCGCTCGACGACCCGTCGCGATCGAGCTGGCGAAGCAGGTCGGAGGGTTGCCCGTCCAGGGACCCATGCAGTGGGCGGGGCAGCGGGGAGCTGTCGTGCTGCCCAAGTCGGTCACCCCTTCGCACATCGACGGGAATTCCTGGACTTCGAGCGGTCGGAGGACGCCATGAACCGGATCAACTCGCTGGAGCGCAAGGCGCGCTACAAAGTACCCCTTAGGTGGGGGCGCGGCGTTTTCGGCTCTGCTAAGTCCGAGGACATCAAGGTTGACGTACATGCATTCGCCGAGCAGCAGAAGGCGGCGAGGAAGTGACTTGGAGTTTGTCAGCCAATGGGCTTGGGCTGATGCAGTGCAAACAAGAAAGGAGGATCATCATCACCCACTGAATAATGATACCTTCCTTGTATGCATGTACCTCGATGCATCCCGCTGCACCGTGTCGATTTTTAACGATCGATCATCAGCACCGTTAATTTAGACATATGACATCCAGACTTCGATAGAACTTGGACTTGGTGTTCAACTACCCCTCTCTGTTGATCGAGTCGGGCCTTTACCCGTCGCTTCAATGTCGTGCGCTGTTTGCCCCGCCCCCTTTCACTTCCTGCAGCTGAGTCATGGAAGAGAGGAGCTCCCATCCGTCGGAAATTTGGGAATGGACGCGTCGATTCGTGACGGAGAACATTGAACTGGAGCTCCTCCCCGCAGGTTCACGACAAATCACACCAGTGGGATTACATTCGACGAAACAGTTCGGCCAACAGAAAAGATTGAGCGAAACCGCTCGTCGCGGCTCGCGAACCATTCGCCCGAAGCGCAATGACGCAAGCAAGCACGCAGCGGCTGGAGCGGCCTGCTCCTTTTGAACTGGAGGGCGAAGTGCGGAGACACGTTGGGGATGCAGCTGGGGAATACGCTGGGGAAGAACCCCTCCCCCTTCAATCGGTGGGGGTCATTTCAGACATCGGAAATGTGAGATCCATCATTGATCCTCCCTTTCGCTGGCTTTTCCCCCCATCCCCTCCCTCAGAGAGGTCGCGGCTCGCAAACATCAATATTGCCGGCCTGAAAGTGCCACTGCAGGCAGGGACAGATGCCCGTTGGAGAAATGGGAAACGCGGCGGCAGTGTCCCCCGATATTGCGACGCTGACGGCGGGGGAAATTGTTAGGCGGTTGGGTAACGCCAAGGGCGCAACCGACAGGATGCCGGTCGGCAAGGATTCAAGTTCCGCATGATCAATCCAGAAGCGGCCGATCGGCTCGGAAAAGGATACAAGAAGGCGGTCGGCCGCCACTTGCTCGAACGACCGCCGGAGCGAGTCCAGTCGGTCAGTCACGCAAGCAAACCAAACAATTGAGGGCATCAATTCCATCAACGCCAATATCCCCTAGCTTCATCAAACTCATCGCCACAAATTAGAAGCCCACACAGTGATCACCACCTCGTTGCCATCTCCGGAGTCCATTCGGATTTCTTCTTTTTGTTGTCCAACGTTCCCCTCACCCCAAGAAGACAGCAAGAGCCTGCCAACCAATTGCATCCACTCCCCGTCTGACCTCGCCTTCCATGGCAATCCAGGGGAGGAACCAGGTCCAAACATTTGATCCGAAGAACCATCTGCGCACGGCGTCATACCTGACGGCGTGCCCCTTGAAGCCCCCACTGCCACCCCCGGAGAACTTACGCCGGGTAACAGTTGGGGAAACGGAAGAAGAAGAAGAAGGGTGGGAATGACAAGTGGAATGACCATGGTGACCGTCGACCACCACCAACACCATAACGACGACAACAATTCCGATGACTCGGAATCCGTCACTACCCAAGCATCTGCCGAAGTCGAGCTCGGGTTGTCTCGGCACAACAGCAGCGATGCCCACTACCGGCAGCAGCAGCGCCCGCAGCGGCAGCTCACCAGCCCAGACCAGGAACGTCCGACAAAGCGGGCTCGGAAGGGAAACGTTCGCAGGCGGGTTAGCAGGGCGTGCGACCGATGCAAGGCGTGAGTGACCAACCCCATGCCTCTCCCTCTTTCACTGCCACTATTGCGTGCTGTGCAGCATGCCGTACCAAGAGTGCTCGACAAACAAGCACTCACACCCACATTCTCAACGCAGGCGGAAAACGAGATGCTCGGGGAAGTTTCCTTGCACCTCTTGTGCCCACATGAAGCTGGACTGCCGGTTCACCGCGGCCTACCGCCGTGGCCGACCGCCCTCCATCGAGGCGTCGGATGAGCCCCCGGCGATCGAGCTGATGGCCTCATCAGGGGTCGGAAAACTGTCAAGCAGGGATAGGGCCAGTCGCGCTAGCGTCGGCAGCAGTGGGGCGATCGGGGCGATCGCTGACATGCCGTCCCTGGGGCCCCTAGGCGACGCACAAGCCACTATCACTGTAAGTGTCGTGGAAGACCAGTTGGCCGACCAGCTGGCCAACCAGCTTGGACACGGCTCGCGACTCGGTCTCGGCGGCGGCGGCACCACCATCGGCGATGCCGGTGCCGGCGGAGCAGACCCTACCGGTTCGGGGCTGCGAGCGGGTCTCGGAGCTGGTCTTGGAGCGAATGGCCCGAGTGCGGATTTCTTGCTGTCGTCCTGCAACTCCCCGGAGCCGACACAGACCGACCAACAGGGCCACTACGTCGGGCCCTCTTCGGGGGTCGCGTTCCTCCTGCGCCTGCAACGCAAGCTCCAGAAGCGGATGCACCCGGGCTCGTCCAACGCCTCCATCTTCACGTTCGGCGACCTGCCCCTGCCTCACACGGATCCCTCGTTCGTCATCCTCCCTCCGCGCAACGAGGCGGAGATCATGGTCAAGCGCTACTTCGACTTCGCCATCGCCACGCACCGCTTCCTGCACCGCGCCACGGTCGAGGGATGGCTTGCAGAGCTGTACGACACCAACGGGGCCATGCGGGATCAGGAGACCGCCCGGTCGCGCACGGCGTTGCTCTTCATGGTCTTCGCCCAGTCGACCAGCTTCCCCACCAGGGCGTCGTCGCTGCTCTTGCCCCACGTCCCTCATGCGGCTGACTCCAGCGCCCGGTTCTTCTCCGCGGCCGAGCATCAGCTCTCGGCCGAGAAGGGGCGCATCCGACTCACAAGCGTACAGGCGCGGCTTGCACAGTGCTTCTACCTCCTCGCCCACTCGAGGCTCAACCACTGCTGGAGCCTCTTCGGCACAACCGCCCATCTGGTCATCGCCCTGGGCATCCACCGCAAGACCCGCCTCGATCATCCCTCCTCCTCCTCCTCCTCCGCGACACAGCATCAACCCCCACAGCCACTACAGATCGACTACATCGACCTCGAGTGCCGCAAGCGCACCTTCTGGTGCGCCTACAACCTCGACATCTACCTCAGCTCCGCCCTGGGTCGCCCCCGCACCTTCCACGACGAGGACATCGATCAGGACCTCCCCGGCTGTGTGGACGACAGCCAGCTGTCCGGCGCGCTCGCAAGCCCGCCCATCCCCAAGCAGCACTCCATCATGTCCGGCCCCGTCGCGCATTATCGGTTGTCGCGCATCCTCAGCGGCGTCCTGCGGGACATGTACGGCATCCGGCCACCGTCCCGGTCCGAGCGACTGAGGCTCGCGGAGAGGTACACCGAGAGGCTCAGCAGCTGGCGCACCCAGGTGTCGTACCTGTTGGATACGGACGGCGACTCGTCCATCTTCGTCCGCATCGTGCTGCGCCAGCGGGATCTGCTCAAGATGGCGTTTTGGCACGCCCAGATCCTTGTGCATAGGCCGTTCTTGCTTGAGAACTTTGCGCGTTTGACTGGCGACGGTGGTGGTGGCCGGCGGGACGGGAGTGGTGGCAGTAGCAGCAGCGATGGGGATGTACGGGAGAATGTGAAGCAGTGCCTCAATGCTGCGATGGGTATCGCGAGGCTCATTCACGAAATCGACGTTTCTGAGCAGCTGTACGGCACCATGTTTGTAGGTCAATCTATGCAAGCCCCATTCCATTTATCATCAGCCCCAAGGCCCGAATGTCGCCATCTCCTTTGTCAACACCTCCGCTAACGACATCACACCACAAAATAACAAACACATCACAGCTCATCCCCTACTTCGGCTTCTCCGCCGTCGTAGTCCTCTACGTCCACGCAATCCAACAGCGCAACTCCCCGCCGGAGAAATACATGGCCGCCCTCAACGCCGCGACCCTCTGCCACAACCATTTGTCGTCTATGGCCAGCACGGGGTCCCTGACGGAGCGTTACGGCGTCGTCCTCCAGGAGCTGCGCAACGAGCTGCTGCAACAGCACAGCAACAACGGCAACAACCCCTACCTCGCCTCGTCGTCCTCCGTCTCGGGCCTGTCGGGTCTCTCGAGCCTCTCAGGCATGTCAGGCCTGTCGGCCGCCACCGCACCGCCGTCGCTGTCTAGCACGGCTGATACCATCGAGCCGAGCAGTCGGAGTAGTAGCACGGGTGCTAGCCATCGTGGTGGTGGTGGTGGGAGTGTGAGTATGCCACACCCTCACGTCCCTGCTGCTACCACTACTACCAGCAGCAGCAGCAGCGCCATGTCTGCTGTGTCCGGGTCTGTGTCTCTGGCCCACGCCGCCTCCGCGGCCCCCGTCTCAACGGTGCCCGTGTCGATCACGGAGCAGAGGGATCTAATGGACATGATGCGCGGGAGCGACGGGCTGAGTCTTGGGTCGGGGCCTGGCGGCGGTGGCGCCACGGCTGTTGACGATGGGGGGCCACCGATTAAGATGCATCCTCATCATCACATTCATCATCACCATAGTTTGCTCGACCCTGCCCTCACCGTTGTGACTGCATCGGCGCCACAACCTCCCCCGGCTCCAGCCATGATGTTTCCGCCGGAGGACAGTCCTGGTGGTGGTGGTAATGGTGGGGGCAGTCCTATGGCGCAGCTTACGGGGTGGGGGCAGTTTGACTCTTTGGTGAGTACATACCCAACTTTCTTCCTTGGGTTTCAAGTCCATTCCTTGTCTTCTCTTGTTTGCTTTCTGCGCCCTCCCTCTCCCCGGCTGTGCTGGGCTCTGTTTGCTGGTACACTGTTTCTGTTTTGTTGTTTGTTTACCCTTGACTGTACTTTTTTTTTCTGTTGCTTTTCCCGGCGTGCTTGCTTTCCTTCCTCCCCCTCGACGACATTCCGCGAGATTTCAGTTATGAATTCACGGCTAATAACATTCCTCTTCATGGGTTGTTTCTTGCAGGTCACGGGTGGCACGGGTGGACGACTGGACGCGTTCTTTGCTGAGTCGGCGCTGGAGAACTGGGACATGGCGCTTGATGGGAGGGTTGGTAGTTGACTTGTTGGGCACGCAACGGTCGGTGGGTGAGACAAGGGGGGATGAAAATGAAAGGTCAAGATGTCTTCCTTGTGTTGCTCTAGAAAGGCGGGTATGGATCTGTACCGTTGTTTAACATAGTCCTTCGCTCACATCTATAGAGGTAGTGGTATATCTACCCCCGGAAAGGGGAGTGTGACAAATACCAGAGCCCAAAAATGACTCTATTTATTGTATTAATCCTCTCTACCTGCTTCCATCAAGGTGTTTCGTACGGCGGACTTTCTGCATGGAAATCGAGACGAGTCCCTAACAAACAAACAAAAGAAAGAAATCCATCGAGCTATCTACCAAATCTCACCCAACACAGCAGGCTCCCAACAATCCCCCGACCTCTCCCACTTCTTGGCCCTCCTGAGCCGCGCCTCCGCAAACAACTTCTCGAGCCCCAGCTCCGACCTACGCATCTTCTCGGCGCCGATGGCGCCCTCGTTGCGCCACAGCGCCTTGCAGAACCTGCTCACTTCGGCCCTCGAGCTGACCTCCGCCGCCCTGAGCTCGTCCAGGAGCTGCCGGCGCTCCTGGAGGAGGCGCCCGATGGTCTCGGCGTGGTGCTTGCTGTGCTGGCCGAGCGCGAGGTTCTGAAGGGTGCGCGACGTGAAGAGGTAGGAGGAGAGGGAGAGCTCGGAGGGGATGGAGACGAAGGCGAGGTCTGGCTTGTCGTGCAGGAGGAGGGACTGGCGGACGGCGGTCACGGCGGTGGTGTGGAGGGTGTGCGGGAAGGCGAGAAGGCCGTTGTTGTGGGTTAGGCGGGGCGGCGGTGGCAGAGACGAGGAGGAGGAGGAGACACCGCTCCTGCTGCTGTTGCTGTTGTTCTTGTTGTTGTGCCAGCAGACGGACAGCTCCGCGAGCACGTCGATCTTGCAGCCGTCGATGTCCGTGACGCGGCCGCCGGCCTCCTCGAAGATGAGCATGCCGGCTGCGTGGGGCCATGCCGGGATATGGTGGCCGCGGTGGGGCGGGATGACGAGCGCTGCGTTGAAGGTGTCGGGCTCCAGCCAGTCGGCGGACATGGCGAGCATGGCCCAGCGGATGGGCCAGCCGTACGTCGTGGTGGTTGTGGTGATGGGGATGGTCTTGTCTATCTGCGCCGCCGCCGCGGTGTATAGCTTGAGCTGCTTCTTCTCATCGGCGGTGGCGTCCTCGTTTCTTGGGGTCCCCTGGCTGTGCGAGTAGGCGGAGGCGGAGGCGTTGGTGGCGGTGGTGTCGTCGAGGCCGGTCCGGCCGCCGTCGGAGAGGAGGAGGCGGATGCTATCGTCATGCATCCGGGGCACCAAGAGGTTGGCCGCGTCGCCGGACCACCACCAGGGTTCACAAAGCTGTACCTCGACCTCTTCGTCGTACCACTCATAGCCGTCTGTGTTGTCCCTGTTGCTGCGACAGGTGGTGCTGATGGGGGCGGGCAGCACGACGTGTCCGTGGAGTCGGATACGCACGCCGCCTCGGCAGGGCGCGTAGATGACGAAGCTATTCTCTCTGAGCTCGGGGATCCTCTCGGTCGACGCCCAGCTCTTGGTGCCCCAGTTTTGATACTCTTTGCCGGTGTTGGGCACGAATAGGAACGCCGCGGCCGTCCACACGCCTTCCATCAGGGCGATGCTGAGCCCGCGCATCTCGCCGTTTAGGCATTTGCCGATGTGGTCGGACGCGTCGATGAGCCAGGTCCGTGTTGTGTCGATGACGATATCGATGTCTTCGCTGTTGTTGCGTTCGTCGTCGTCGCCATTGCGGATGGATGGACAGGCTGGTGGTCGAGACCACTTTTTAAAGACGGCGACAAGATCGAAATCGGATTGGTCATCTTCAAGTGCTTTGAATACGTCTTCAAAGACCCTGTCAATCACATCGGGGTTCTTCCGGGCGCGGGGAGTGTCCATGTGGGTGATTGCAGACCGGATGCACGACAAGGCTTCTTTCAAGAGGTCGTCGTGATTGAGGATGTTCTCATCTTGTTTGCCGTCTGGTCCGGCCTCTCCCAACACGTCGCAGACGACGACGTCCCCTGGAAATTGCCGTTCAAAGACGAGAGCTAGGAGAGCTAGGATGGAGTACTTCGCGACGTTCGCCCGCGTGAAGAAACAGTCTGGGGACTTGTCGGAGATGGCGACGTCGTCTTTGTCACCCGGGTAAGGGAATGGGACCGCGGTGTTGGCGATGATGTGCATGAGGACCGTGCCGCGGCGCAGAGTCTCGCAAATGACTCCGATCTCAAAATCCCAGGGGTTAGGGTGTTCTGCGGACATCGTGAACGAGAGGTGGTAGGCAGGAGGGCGTGGTGGTGACTGCGTCGGAGACGGTTGGTAAGTCAGACGGAAAGCAGAGCCTGATTGTGAGTTTTGAATGTGGGCGGAGGAGGAAGTTGAGAGCGTGAAGTATAGGTAGGGTCTCCTGTTCGCTGACTGAGGAAGGAGCAAGTTGACGTGAAGCCACCCGGGTGACGAGATCGGCGAGGCGAGCAGGCGTGGGTGTGAATGCATCCACCCTGGCAACCAGCACTGTGGAAGGCAGCCACGGTCGACGGGGTACCGGGAGCTTCACGTGGCTGTAATGCTTCACTTGGTCAGTCGACCATTGAAGGATACATTTCTGTCAGCTCAGGTGGCACGCCCCTGTGAGATTCCATATCGATGTCTCCCAACTACCCTGAGAGCATGCACCTACGGTCGTTGTTTAGATTGGTTAGATTGGCATTGCGGTCTTGTTGTTCCCCGTGTATTTCTGCCCGCTGTTAATTTTTCGAAGTCTTTCGGTGTCGCGGCAGCTGGAGTTGCTCTGTTGCGATGCGTAACGTTAGCGTTCCAGCGGCTTTATTAGGTACTGCGCACCCCCAAGCTAGCTTTCCATGTCTTTGGCCGTGACCCCCATGGTCCCAATTACTCCCCACTGAAGAGCCTTGCGAGGGGATTCGATCTTCAAACCTGGCTCCTTGGGTCTCTGGCGTGCTCAACCTGCTGCATCTCGTCCCCTTTATTCGAACCCATCCGCCGACGACTCAGCCGCTTGTCCCTGTCCCTGCCCTTCGATATCTGCCCTCTCCTGTACCCGCAGGTTCTTCTCGATGGGGTCTGCGACCTTGTCCCGAAACCTGGCTGCGATCTCCTCGAGACTCAGCTGGCTTGTCAGTGGTAGGAAGAAGTAGTAGTCGATAGTGCCCGCTAACATGTTGCAGGCGATGAACACGAACTAGAACTTCTACGTGATTTCTGTAAAAGCGACACTCGACACTTGGTTGAGCTAGGTGGCTGTGATAGCCTGCGAGAAGACGGGCGAACCCGACGCCCATGCCGCGCAGGTCGAGGGGGAAAATCTCGGCCACGAGGACCCACACGACGCTGTTAAAGAGGAACAAGCCAGTAGTTGAATATTGAAATATTAAACGCCACCGCGGCGGGCTGCCGTCTAGGCTCTTTCCGTTTGGGTATACACGGGACAAACTCGTGGCCGGGACCAGCGCCGCTCTCGGGGCCGCCTCGCCCAGGGATGGCGGTCGGTTGGCGCGCGCAGTTATCCGAGATGGTGGAGAAGCTAGCCAGCGAGATATGCGCTATGAAGCCGTACAGCGCCGCGATGAGCAGCACCTCCTGCCACTCGTAGCCAAGCACGTCGTACTTAATCGACTGGTAGGTCTGGATCACGTTGGAGCCCGAGAGCTTGGTCATATCGACGATCAGGCAGGCTAGCAACATGCGGCGTAGGGAGCGGCGCGTGAAGAGCACTCCCCATTGAGCCGAGTCCTTGGGCTTCGTCTCGATCAGGAGTTGCGAGTGCATTTGCGTGTACTCGCTCTCGATGAATTCTTGTCCGTGGTGCTCGTGCAGGGAGTGCGTGGCTTTCTTGGCGTCTTCGAAGCGGTCTTTCTGCATGACTGGATGTGGGAAGCGGAGAGAATGGCAGTTCTATTTTGTCGTAGGCTTATGTTTCCTCGTTGATGGGTGCTTCGGCTGGTGGGGTGGGCTCCGGGCTGGGATGAGTGGAAGAAAAGGAAACTCCCGCCGTAGAGGGGAATGCGGAAGGAAGAACCTCAAGATCACGAGCAGCGCCGCTGGGGGAGCCTCCATGCCCAGAAAGACTCGCCACTGAATGTCTCCCACTTCAAACGAGCCCGCGTACCCGATCCAGCCCCAGGCGAAGAACCCCGGCGAGTTCATCAGACCCTTCAGCCCGACGGGGAACGCCCTGCTCTCGGGCGGGCTCAGCTTAGACAGGTGCACGGACGACGGGGCCCACCATGCCGGTCGGGAAGCCCGAGAGGCCGCGGCTGACTATCATTATGGCCGGGTTCTGGGCAGCCGCCTGATTCATGGAGCCCGCGACGGAGACGGATGCGGCGACCAGGAGGGACCACCGATGGGAGCAGGCGTCTGTGGTCCAACCCGACGCCGTGGACCTGATAGCGCTACCGGCATAGTAGCCCGACATAGTACCGCCCTAGATGGCCAAGTTCTTCAGACTGGGGCCGAACATGTAGAGAACTTGTATAGCTTGCACCTATTGTGGGCCAGGGCCGACGCCGTGTTGCCGATACCAAGGCCATAGGGGAACCTGGGAGCGGTCGGAAATGATATATTAGTGCGTTCCGGGATCTAATGGTTGGGAGTTATGTGAGTGCGGTGAGTGGGAATAGAGAAAGGGGGTGCTCTTGCCCTGGCGAAGTTGGAGTTTTCGTGGTGATGATCTCCCAAAACACTAGGAAAGTCGAGCGGATGCTCACCCCTTTTCAACATGTGATGAGAGTACCTAGTTATTACGCACACAATGTGGGGGACAGAGGTGTCGCCATGCCAAGCACAGTTTCTCACAACGAGAGTTGTCAGAACGTATCCTTAGACCACATCTGTATTCAGGGAAGGGGTCCACAAGTTCAACACACCAGTGAAAGAGGGAGCTTCCCCTATTCAGTTGACACCGCATAAACATCAGTGCCCTTCGAACAAAAGCTAAATGGGATGGTTGGCGAGCAAGGGGCATGGACCTGGCGTCAACGCCTTGCAAAGCAAATGTCGCAGGCCTAGAAGGGGGCAGCGTTCTGGGTCGGTCACGAGCTCGTTCCCCCGGATCCCCTTTATACCACGTCGAGTAACTTCACCCACCACTATCCAAGATTCGAGGCAAGCCGGGAAGACAGGGGATGCTCCTCTCCCTTTCGTGCCTCCCTGCAATTTCTACTCAAGATCTGTGGAGAGGACTTAGGTGTGCAGTTCAGGGGGAGGGGATGCTTTCGTGCGAAAAGGAAGAGAGTTGGTTGCTCACTCACTGAAGCCGTCATCGCTAGAGCACCGATCAACGCGGAGAAAGGATGGGGCAGCCCTGTTTATCCTATCCGTTAGCAATCGATATCCCCCGACCTATCTCCTTTTGCCCGTGGTGGGCACCACACCCTACTCCTGCCTACGTCCTCGCTTGCCCCGTGGCCTCAGCCTATCGCCCACGATTGCTAAGTCCCGACAAATAACAGCCAACCAACCACCCAACAGCCCTACTGGTACCCGCTAGGCTTCCCAGCCGAGCTAGTAAGTAGGTGGCTCAGCTCTCCTTTCGGGAACGGATGGATGCATGCATCAGAACTCGAAACGATTGCTCATATGGTGAAGAAAACATGCAACGGGAGGTCATTTTCGAGAGGGTTTGCTATCTTTAGGCTGGCTCATCCTCAGGGAAGAAGCACTTCGAGCTCCAGTTTATGGGCTTCGGCGCCTGATGCTACCGGAGTCTGGACACTCGCTTCGCCGCTCTACGTGCCTCCGACCTCTAGCGACCTGCCGCCAACTCAAGTCGCTCGACTTCCGTTCCCACAAGCCTCCGACCACCAGGTGGTCAGCCAGCCAAGCCAGCCCATATGCCTGTCAACCTCACAACTGCCCCGCCGCCTTTATCAGCCTAACATTCACCGCCGTAACCACCGTATAGATCGTCTCCAGCGTCGGGATGTCCATGCCTAACTCCCTCCCCTTCCTAACGGGGTACCCTAGGATGATCTCGACCTCCATCGCTCGCCCGTTCTTGGCGTCCTGGTACATAGAACTATAGATTGGTGGCAGCGACAGGATCTTGTCCATCAGCCTGTCGACCAATGAGTGCTCCAACGGCACACCCAGTTTCCGCGCCACGTCGATCGTCTCGGTCATGAGCCGGCGCGTCATGGGCGTCGCGGAGGGCGAGGATGAGAGCCAGGAGTGCGTGTCGAGGAAGGTCAGCATAGTGAGCGAGTTCCACGCCACGTTCCACACGACCTTCTCCCAGCGCTGGATCTGGATGTCGGGCACCACCTGGAAGATCGTCTTGCCGGCTGTGAGCATGGCCGCGAACGCGTTGAGGCGGGATTGTTCTTGCTCCTGGGACGCAGATGGGTTGGGGAACAGCCCGATTTGCATGTCTTCCGATTTGATGTGCGTGATGATTCCCGGCGAGGACTGAAGAGCGCCGACCCATGTCTGTAGAGCGAAAAAGAGGGGGAAAACAACTACTTGTCAGAACAAGCCATCAGGCCGGGGAAAAACCCACGCGAGGGAGAGAGAGAGAGAAGGAAAAGGAAACGTGGAAAGAGTAAGGGAAGAAGGGACGGCTGGTTTGCAAGCGTACCACGCAGGACAGGATTGTCGTCGCGGGAAACGCGTTCCGGAACGGCTCCTCGTTGCCGACCCCGTTCTGGATAATCACGATTGTCGCCCGCTTCTCGTCCACTGCGGGCGCGATCTGTGCAGGAACGGCATCTTGCGCGATGGCCTTGTTCGCGCACACGACGTAGTCGAACTTGGCTTCTGCCTCTGCTGGCGTTTTAAGCACTGTTTTTTTTCATGCTTCCGTCACTCGGTCAGTTTATTTCTTTCCGATCTGATACTTTCCCCAGTTGCCCCTCCCCGATGTTTGGTTTGCTGCGTTCCCTCATCCCCGCACCAAGACCGCGTTTGGCGTCAGCCGGTCGGGGCTTGATGAACCCACCTTTGTAGGGCACGACGTGGTGCTTCCCGTGATTCTGGCTGTCGATCGACAGGCCGTTCGCCTTGACGGCGTCGTAATTTGAGCGGGCCACGACAGTTAGGCGCACGTTGGGGGCGCGGGAGAGGATGAATGCGTAGAAGGAGCCAATGCTGGAATTGAGGAGATGAGGGGGAGGCCACGTCGTTATCATCACTGGTCCAAACTGAGTCAGGGAAGCGGAATCAGGGGACACTCACGCCCCCAGGCCGTAGAGCATCACATCAATCGGTGGGTCCTCCATTTCGCGTGTACAGTAAAAGCAGTCACCGAGCCGTAATCCTTGAGGATATCAATCACCTGGGACGGAACTCGCCGACGGTTTGAAGTGGCTGGCATGCAGTTTCCCCCACGTAAATCGGCAGAGTGGGGGGAGCTGGGGTCTGGTTCTGCCCCGCCGTTGCCCTCCGGTGCCGGAGGTGCGCGACCCCCTATTTCGGATCCCAAACTCGACGTCTGTCGACCGCACTGGTTGGGCGACGCCGTACGGCGAGATTTCAGTTCGGCGATTTTGGCCGCTGTGAAATCTGCAAAGGTCAGGCTCTTTGTGATCACGCTAGTGTGGTGGTTCAGTAGCCTGACCAGGCCTAGCTTGCGGAGTAAGTTGCCCCCTACGACATTTCCGCGTCCCCCGATGATGATGATGCTGGTTGTAGCAAGGTTGAAAATCCGAGTCAGGCCGCCATCTATTTAAGCGTGACGGAAAAGAAGAGATGGGAAGACAATTTTAGAGCCGCCGAGGCGTATCTAGTCCATGCTCGGAACATTTGCCTGCGCCGTGACCGGGATTGGGGCTGTGTCGACCAAGGCAAGTCGAAGCTGCTACGCATGGCGCTTGCCGTCACCACATATGTCTTTACTCGCCTTGCTTTCTTCACCTTGCTTTCCTGTCCCATGGCAGGCCAACCATCAGTGTACCACCTACGTAAGCGTGGACAGCTGGGAACTTGAAGGGTCTTTGGGCGTGGCCGGGTAATTGTTGCTTGCTGTGGAACCCTGTGATCTCGACAGAGTCACAGAGGCGCTTCCTGCAAGGGGAGACGGTGGTGGAACCAGTAGTGCCTTCCCCCAGTCAAGGAACAAGGGTGTCTGTTTGCCCTCCTAGAGTCTCTGCTCTTCAGAATCAGAGCTCTCCCGGCGGCAGCAGCGGCAGAGCGGACGACGAGGACAAGCCGAAGGAGGCGGAGGGTATGCGCCTGGAGGCGAAGACGTGGTTCAGGAAGAGTTAGGCCTTTCTGCTTTCAGGAAACATCTCATACCTGGTAGGCTTGCTGGTTTGATCTGGATGTCAACCGAGAAGCCGCCCATGGATTCAAGGTTTTAGGATTCCCCTCTCGCACTTCACGTCTCCTTTGTCCGGCGTTTCTGTGCGGCATCCCTCCGAGGAAATGCTACGCTTAGGTCGCCTCGGGCTTTTCGACGTATAATCGTCCCTATGATGGCTTATATTCGCAAGAAACCTTCCACGGTGAGCAACGGGTTGAAAATGTTATGTTGACGCTCGTGGTGCCTTACCGGGATGTTCAAACACCCCGTTATTCAGGCATGCACTCTGAGACCTTCCTACCCTTCAAACCTTACGGGCTTCTATGACTCCAATGGGACGCACCTATGCTCTCTAAATAGGACTCGCCTTCCCTAAAAGCACACCGGCTCGGGACGAGACGCCCCTGCGCACAATGGCTCGACTCTCTGCGAGACTGACCGATAGCAGCCATCGCTTCACGCGTACACGCATTCTACTGGAAGATTCCCTGAACACAGCATTACCGGACAACAAAGATCAGTTGGTATATTCTACACTCGGAGACCACCCCTACTTTCCTTGCTCGCCGCTCTGATCATTCCCGTCACCCCCCAGCATCCAATGTCGGGCGCCAACAAGGTCCTGCGGTACGGAAGTCAGCCACTGCCCTCTCCACCAGAGACATGGGGAGCTTGTATCAGCGACCGCGAGCGCACCGCATTCGTCATCAAGGAGCTTCAAGAAAATGCCACCAGTTCAATCAAGGAGGCGCTTGCGAGGAGAAGGAGAGTCAAACGCCTCTTCACTCATCCGAGAAAGCCCAATATCACTAGCATATATCCCTGGCGAGAACGTGCTGTTTCGCCCATTTCTTCAGCTGCATGGCCCAAGGACGTGAACCCTGCGCTTGGTGTAAACGGACCCGCCTACTATACAAGGTATTCGGCGAGTGCATGGCCACCGACGAAGGCGAGTCCCCGGTAGACAAAGAAGCATATTCGAATTGTGTCTACACGGGCAGAGCTAGCAGGAAGTCGAATTGGTGCTCCTATATTCGAGAAGAGCCACCGCCGATAGTTTCCCCCAGAAAAAGAGGCCGAGCCCCTAGCGCGTCCACGACTGGATCGGAGGCTGAACTGGGCGCGAAACGTCTCAAGATCAAGAAGGAGGAGGGGTCAAAATGATGGCGCCGGAAATCATTACCAAACACAAGCGCACGACAACACAAAATACATCGGTATATATCGAGGGACCAAGGTATACACAAAAGCCAGTATGCACAAAGAAGATTACCACATATTATTACAACCTCTCCTCTCTTTCCCCTCTGTCGACAAATGGAGGCTGGCCGGGACCCTCGCTGATTTCCCGCCCACTGACCAACCCCGTGAGAGTCATGTATTTAGGCGACGCCGGGCTCAAGCCGTCGGATCCCGCGGGTGGAACCGCCGGACCTTGGTGGCACCAGTAACGGACTGGGCAGCCGACGACGTGGTCTCGGCCGGGCACTCCTCGTTGTCTTCTATGCCATCATCGATTTCCTCATCGTCATTGGCATCATCAGCAGGGCACTCCACGTCGCCGGTCCCCCCGTTGTCTTCATCATCATCGTCGACACCGGTGGGCGTTGTGGCAGGGGCGGATGAAGTCTTGGTGGAGGCGGCGCTTGTTGTGGCCACACCAGCGGCGGAGGTGGAGGTGGCGGCGGAGGCGCTAGTGGCAGCAGCGGAAGTGGTGGCGGCACGGGTGGACGACGAAGGGGAACCAGAACCAGAACCAGAACCGGAGCCAGAACCAGAGCCGGAACCGGAACCGGAGCCAGAGCTGGAGCCTTCACAGATGAACAGGGTCGGGCCGGGGATGGTATACTCCGAGGCTATCGATTATCAAGCGGACACATGTCATTAACGTTCCTTCTTGTTTTTCTTTTCCCAAAATACTAGAACAGTCTCAGTCAACCAAGAAATGGAGAAGTATACCACCAAGACATACCCTTGTACGAGTCATACGTGATGCCGAGGTCGGTCGACTTGTACGCGCCGGGGAAGCTGACGAGGTTGGACGACGGGATGGTGGAGCCGCCGGCGGTGACCTCTAGCTGGTGGCAGCCCGGGTAAAACTGGGCGCCGGGGTAGGAGTAGGCGGCGTGCAGGGCGATGATCTCGTGGCGGACCAGGTAGTACCCGGCCTGCAGGCACGAGGGGATGGTGTAGTCGGCGGTGGCGCCTGAGGTCATCAGGGGGGTCTGAAAACAACATACGATCAGCCATGTTAGCCTCGGCCAAAATTCCACCAACCCACCCAAGGAGGGCTTTCCAAACACGGTTGACGGAAACAACTTACGGCCGCCCAAGTGCTAGACGTCCCCTCCCTGCCCCCTTCCTGCACCTTGAACCAAACGGCATCCGAGCCAGGCATGTAGTCCTGGCAGCCATCATCGGGGCACCTGGCCATGTAGGTCAGGACAGGGCCAACGTGGGACTCGGGCCAGAGGGTCCACTCCAGCGAGACGGTCGAGCCCGCCGCTGCGGTGGCGTGCAGGGCGGCGGGCGAAGAGCCGACGATTCCTCCGGCCGAGTAGCCGCCGCACTGGATGTCGGCGATGTCGACATCCTCGACGGGACCGTTGCCCTGGATCTCGCGCGAGATCCTGTCGGGGACGGGGCTCGTGTACGGGTCCTGGTACGGCTGGTAGAAGGTATACTCGGCGCCGCCGATGGTGCCCGCCGTCACGTAGCCGTGGGCGGCCACGAGGGCGGCGGAGCTGAGGGCTGAGATGATGGTTGAGGCGGTCCGCATCGTGGCTTTTGTACAAGTTTCCCCCTCCCTTGACATGCGATAAGTGATGGTAGCGTTGCACCTCGAAAAAAAGGAAAGCGAGCTGATCCTGATGAGAATACGTAGAAGCAAGGAGAAAGAATGCGACGACCTGGTCGAAGAATGAATGGGAACGTGAAATGTGCGTCAGAGAATCACGAAGAGGATGAATGGAAGCAAGCTTGCTGCTTTGGAAGGGAGAACGAAAGGAACGAGCAAAAGAGCCACACAAACTACGAAAGCTGAAGGATAGAAAAAGAGGGAGAGATCACCAGACAGACGGGGAGAGCCGCCAAACATCGACTAAATATCATATCTGCCTCTCTCTCTCGACAGGTTCCCATTTGCTCCCCAGCATGTCGGCCCAGATTCGCGCCGTGCAATATTGCCGCAGGACTTTGAAGATGAGGCTCCTTCGCCAACACCTCCCAAAGTTTCAACTATATCCTCCATGTCCCCATTATGTGGCCGAGGATGGTGGGTTGACCCCACCCCTATCCGTTCGACTGGTCTTCTGTGATCTACGGTTGACAGGCAGGGCTCTCCACAGCAGGTAAAAAAAACATATGGTTCGAACAAAAAAAGCAGTGTCATCTGCCCCTGGCGCCCACCATCCCATGCCAAATCGAGATGGGCCTGAAACCAGCTGCGTGGAGACAACCTATCCCCGCTGTCCTTGCCGATTCGCGCCGACCCTGGACGCTGATCTCACTGAAACGGGCCAAGAACGGTGGGTTGACGCGTGCCTGCCCCTGCCTCGACCCTTGCCCCCTGGTGGACACCCCACAGGTTTGTCACCGACAAAGATCAGCAGCGTCTTCTCTTTTCCCTTCGAGCTTCAAAGGTCGCGCGGCGGATTCTACTAATACCACATCAACATGTCTTCTACTGTAGCTGGCAGGCGGAGCCAGGGGAATAGGACTGAAAAAACGAGGTGTTTAATATATCGGGAGGAGTTCGTACGAGCACCGACGAACCCAGCCCAAGCAAAGGTACCTATTCCATCTTCGAATATATCCAGGCACCCATGGCCGGGAGGGAGGAAGGGGTGCTATTTGTTGTCGGGCGGGGGCTTGGTGACGCCCACCGCCTTCTCCTCGCTCTTCTTCTCTTCCTTCTCCGTCTCCTCCACGTCCTTCTCATTCACATTGTTCGCCGAGGTCTCCTCAGCCGCCGTCATCTTGTTGCGCTTGTGAGGCGGCGTGTCCTCGGGCTCTCCAGCTGCTGCTCCTCATGTCCGTTAACTAGGCTAGCATTGTGATTTTCACGGTGTATGTAACATGCTTGGTAGTTGGGACGCTTCGTGTTGACCTACCTTTCCTTTTCAATAATCCGGACGAGAAGGGTCGTCGGTTCTCGAGAGGGCCGGGAGGGCCGGGAGGGATGGCCGCAGCCCATATCCCTCCCCTACTCGATCGTTCGCACGAGAGGGCTGCGTATCCGTACCAGGAGTGGCGGATGGTTGAAGGCCGCGGCGCTCGGGCCCGTTGGCCGGTTCGTTTTGATTTTCCGGGGCCATTCTTCCATGCAACGAAGGGAGAAGATGATCGAAAAAGAAGAAGGGAAAAAACTAAAAGAAAACTTTGCCACAATTAGCGTTTGTCGCCGATTTGGCAGGGATGAAAAGGGATGTGACACGCCAGGCAGCGCCGGCTTTCTCTGTCAGACCTCTGTGCCAGCCGAACAAGGGAAGTGGATGGACTTCGTTCAAATGTTGCGGAATACATCGCCAGAACAGCCATCTCTATCCCAGTACGCCGACAAAGACGTATGTTTAAGGGGGAGACTGAGAAAAGCAATGAAGGCATCTTTCTCGCCTTGGCGCCTTGAGAAGATGGGGGATGAGAATTATGAAATCGAGGAATGGGCTGGGGCAGAAGTTCAGGCTTGCTTTTGGTAATGGCTTCTCGCCAGGGAGCATGCAAACAGGAGATGGAAAGGACAACAGCACCTCAGAGAAGCTTCTTGTCTTCGTTTGACGACCGTTCTGCACTGCTTGGGACTCGTTTGCTTTCTCGCTGGTAGTCGTTTGCTGAGAATGGCGTTAAGCTGGAGGAGGTAAAGCAAAAAAGAAGAGTTGGGTTTGAAAAAACACGAACAGGAGCCGCGATTAACACGTATTCAGAAGACTGTGGGCCCATTCACGAGCTATTCACCATCACGACGAAGCAAACGACCACAGTACTAGTATTTTACCCCAACAGGAGGGGACTGACCCCTCCCGCCCTCAAGCAACCTCCCCTCGACCAGCTCGATCGCCACCCGCACAACCCTCTTTCGCCAGAATTCAAACAAGGCGCGAAATCGAGTTTGATTTTCTCTTCTTTGTGCAGCAAACAGCCAGCCTGTTGGTTCATAGTAGGTACCTGCTCACGTGGCAGCTGTTGCCTCAGTCCTAAGGCATCAACTTCCAAGGCATCTACCTACCAAGTAGCCTTTATAAGGTCGCTCTCCCCACCAACGCACAGATAGCTTTCCTTTGGACGACAGACACAAGAATTCAGTAGTATTTTGCACGCGTGCTTGTTCCTTTCCCCATTGCCTTTCCAACAGTCTTCGCGCACCACCCGGATATCGTGATGGGATCGTCGGTGATGTGGGACATGAGCCCTTTGCGTCGCGGCAATCCTCCAGCCTCCATCTTCTCTTGTTTCTGGCCCGGTGTCTGCGTGTTCTCCTTCTCCAATGTGCAGGTGGAGGGTTGTTGGGCATAAACAAAGAAACTGGCAACGTAGTGCACCATTGCCCCTTCGTCTTGAGGAGTACGGTGAGCACGCGCACAGCAATGGTGAAGGGCCTCACGGCAATACTTGCCGTAAGGAATGGGACGGGGATGAGGACAGGCTGGACGTGACCACCCGTCTTGCCTAAGAAATAGTTGCAATTCAGGAAGCTTCGCTGATCTTTCTTCGTCGGGCGGGCTACTTTATGATGAATCTTCTGCTCAACCTCCCCAAATCTTCGCAAGCGGAAAGTGTAGCATCTTGCCGCTGCAGTGCCCAGCTCAGCTTCCCGACTCCTTCAAGGAACCGTTAGGATCCGAGCTACTGGACATGGCTCGGCCGTGTTTGTCTGCACAACTTACAAGTCAGACGTCGCTCAGCCCTGCTAGGCTGACGTGAGCGACGCATGCACTCTAGCTTCTCCTAATACACCTTGGTACCTGGTACTGGCGAGTGTATCTGTATGGCTATTATTTGTGCAGGATCCAAGTGTGCCTAGGCGGAACTGAAGCCTCAAGGAGTTACGCGTGTGAGTCGCCAGACTCTGTCGTCATATCCCGTACTGCTGTGCCTGGAAGACAGGGGTGGACTTCTGTGGCGCATGCACATAGCGAGGGGATGAAACTTCCACATGCGTGAGTTTCTTCAAATAACAGTCCCGCTAGGATGCTTGCCCGAAACGATGCGATGAGCCAGCATTCATCCTGGCTACCTAGGTAGTACGGGACAAGAAAGCCGAACGTCTTGGTAACGTGAACCAAGTATACATAAACTTCCATCGATCACTACCCACGCAAAGCTGAAGCAATGATGGGATTGGGGCATCGGCCAACCATTCGGACTCTTCCCCTTTATAGACGTTACGTCCTCGCGACACTCTTAAGCTTCTGTTCTCCACCTACGCCCACCTCCTCAGCTTACTGACTGACCGCAATTGTCAGACATGTGCTCCAACAACCAGAAAGGCCCCATCCCAGACGAGGAAAATGCTATGCCCGTCCAGAGCACCGAAAACACATCTTCAGCCCAAGCCAACGACTGCACACCGAGCAAGGTGCCAGAAATCGAGGACAACCCCCAGGTTGCCGGTGCCGGGGTGGCCGAGGATACGGAATCGGCCTCATCCGAAGACGAAGGTGCGAACTTCGGCGTTGGCATGATCCACTCACTGAGCTTCTTCAGATGATTAGGCGCGGCTAGAAAAATTGGTAAACACCCCGCCGTCGAGCTCCCACTAGGTCAGAGACGGGACGGGGAGATGATGGATGCATCGAAAGCTTCTAACGCTCCCCCTCACACACGGTTTCCAAATTGAGACCTCTCCTAACACGCAATGCAACTCCGTCCAGCCGGCCGCACGACAAGAGCCAATGCACGTTCTGTGGATTGATGCAAGGAGGGAAACGGCAACCAGGTTAAGGGAGGCTGCACATCATCGCAGAGAGAGCAAGAGCGAGGAGGACCAGAGGATTGAGTAGCGGCAAAGTCTCGGAAAAGCATCATCGTCGGTTGTATCTTGTGCACCGTCTTACAACACCAAGGAGCGATCTAGGCCTATGTTTGTGCATCACTGGCAACTAGCAGCGCGAACGATTTCATCCCTTGGCAGCCAGAAAATCTCTCGAGCCAGAGAAATATGAGCGCGCGCTTTCTGTACTGTGAACAGGCTGCTGTCGATTCGTGGCAATGCGTTTCAACGGCTTTTACCCACAATCGTTTCCCTAAAACACAAACCTTCATCCCACGTTGACGCGCCTATGTATGTCCCCTCTAGAAGTTCCGTTCGGAGCCGCATCGTAAGAGCCTCGAGGGCAGAAACCTCACCACACAGCGGGGGGCTTTCTGAAGATACCGAGAGCGGCGGATTGAAGTACGAGAATGAGATGCCCGTGCTGAAGCGGAAGATCAAGCTCCCTCCTCCTTCTCAGCACACATCCGGAACACCACAACAGGTCAAGAACCGGCATCTTTGTAAGAATAGCTACGGTGGTCTAGAACAGCGCTTGATTGATCAGTCTGGTAGAGTGAGCAGGAACTCCGCCACGACGCTCGACGTACACACCTAAGAAAAACCAGCAACGCGACGTTCCCTTTCATCGCCGAGCGTCGTGCTGAGACAAGAGGCTAGTATGAGAGAGAAACGTCAAGGAGGGACGCAGCTCAACGAAAAATCAGGGCCCACCTCCTCCACTCGTCAGACTCGGCGCATCGGCCTCACGACAACGACCTTCCTCCCCCTCACCTCCGGAGCACCCTCCCACTCGGGCTCAAACCTCTCGTAGAGCACAACCTGCCCGTCCCCGGTCTCGTCCAGCCACGCCAGCGCATTGCGGTTCCGCTCCTTGATGTCGTCCACGAAGTCGCAGTACCGATCCATCCAGCCCTCGGGCACTTCCTTGCCGTCCTTCTCCATCTGCTGGGCGGTCGCCGTGCACGCGTCGCAGAGGCCCTCTATGTAGACGGCGACGGTGGCGATGTCGTCGGCGTAAGTGTAGTAATTGTCCTCGTACTCGTCCTCGTCCTCGTCTTCATCCTCCTCCTCATTCTCCTCCTGATAGTCTGAGCTCTCGTCTTCATCCTCCTCCTCGTGCTCCCCATCCTCGCGCTCCTCATAGTCCCCGTCNGCTCCTCATAGTCCCCGTCGTCATGCTCGTGCTCGTGCTCTTGCCCATCCTCCGCGTCGTCCTCGTTCTCCTCGTCGTCCTCGTTCTCCTCGTCGTCCTCGTTCTCCTCGTCGTCCTCGTTCTCCTCGTCGTCCTCGTTCTCCTTGTCGTCCAAGTTCTGCTGGTTGTGCTCCTTGCGCCCGTCGCGTCTGTCACGCGGCTCGCGCCACTGCCTCACGCCGTAGTGGCACTGGTTGGTGATGGAGACTAGGCAGTGAGGGTAGCTGAGCCGTTTGGCCATTAGCGAGGAGATGGGGCAGGCGACGACGTCGGGGTCGTAGCCGGAGCAGCGTTGTGCTTGGATGGTGGACCGGTAGGAGGCATTGCAGGAGGGGTTGCGGCAGATGAAGTCTGTGGAGTGGTCGGTGCACATTCTGTCTGGGCTGTTCGTTTGCCAGTGAGCTGGCGGAGCTTTTGTTGGTTGGGTATTTGGTTTGCTGGCCTTATTTCGGTTCGTTGCGGCAGGGTCAGTTATCATCAATGAATAATCCTTATCTCGTGTGGCCAGACGGACGGGTGGAAGTTTGTGGCCGGCACACGCACCAAGCCCTGTAAGCATTCGTTTGCTGTGAGGAAACAACAGAACACGGCTGGACGGGACGGCTGGATTTCCGGGCGAAGATAAGAGTGTGTGGTGTGTTGATTATTGGGAGTGGTATAGGCCGAAGACAAACGGCTTTAATAGACATGCTGGAAGGAAGGTGCATTTGATCGGGCAGGTGGAGGTGACCGAAGTGTGCTCGCAAGGCGAGTGGCGTTGTGACCAGGTTTCCTTGAGGCGATGACTACCTTGAATAAGCAAGGCTGAAGCAGTGAAGTGCGCCCGGAGCGGATGGTGGTTCGAAGCGTTGCGATTCACTGTATGAAAGCCTGCGTCGAAAGCTGTCTGCTTGAGCGGCCGAACATGGAGAGTTGATTGACACAGGGGAGGTGTAATGCATTGTCCAGCAGATTTTTTGTAGTAATGATCTACGGGAGTTTGAAAACAACCTCACCACTCGAAGCCTGGGTGCTGCATCCTCGCCACAGGCCCGACTAATATTATGTGCCGCTCTCATCGGGTGCAAAACTTAAATGATTTGGCAGTGACCGTTAGGGGAGGTGCTATGAGGCAAGCCGAAATGGCGAAGTAGGAACAAATTGGCTGTCGGTGGATTTGAGCTGAAAACAAGTTGGGGGACACAATGCGGGAAAAACAAAAAGAAGCAAAAAAAAAAAAGTGTTGACAAGTGTGGGATTCGAACCCACGCGGTGTGAACCATAGGAGCCTAAATCCTACTCCATAACCTCTCGGACAACTTGCCATTTTAGATTCTAGGACGATCCGAGAATTTGACTAGCCTATAAACTGATGAAGGAGTGCGCGGGTGGCGCAAGGGTGGGGTCGTCGGACCACACGCATCATTCCAGTCACCCGGCCGATCCCGTCAGGAATAACCTACCTAGGTAAGTACCTACTAGCCGTGTTGGAATGCTCGCTAGCTTACCGATGTGGACGCGCAGATGGAGGAACAGGAAAACGCAGGCACGGTACCCAAAGCGGAGAAACGCGATTTGTCGCGCTGTAGCTTCCTATCGCTTGTTTCAAATACTAGCCTACTAAGTATTACTGTAGTTGGTATGTACGTTTTTCAGAGTCTGTCTGTTCCTGGCTCCATGAGCAATTCTCTCTTTCTGATCCATTAATCGCTCATGTTTCGCGAACACCCCGCACTGAGTTATTGACACAATGCTCCCAAAAGCCCAAGGGGCCTTCATTGTGAGGTGGGCATGACTGACTCGGTGGACAGTTCGCCGCGAATGCATGTCTGTGTGCTTCGTATGTATGGAGGTCTTCACGACTCGATTGAGAAGGGATGTAGTCCCTCCTAGTCCGATGCCTGGACTGTCCGCCATCGAGTCCCGGGTTGCCTGCCTTGAGGTACCCTGATGATCTATAGGTAGGTGTCCAGCCTGAGCGGCGGCTCTAGCTACTGGATAGGTACTGGGCCGACCGGGGAGAGCGCCTGTCCGGGTACTCAAGGTCTTTCCTCTCCAGATGCGGGTGAGGGATCGGTGGGTTGGTGATGTCAGTGTTGCTTATTGGAAATTCCCTCTCGGCATGCATTTGAGGCACAAGCACCTCGATTAAAGGAGCATCATCGCCGATAAGAACGCTGCCCCAAGCACTGTCCAGAGGCAGGCCTCCGTGCTGGGATGGCCAGCCGACGGTCCCCCAGCCTGCACAGACTTCCCCTGGCAGGAGTATTCCCCCGGGAAAGCGCCCTTCTCGGAGCGCAGCGTGTCGAGTGCGTCGCAGCTGAAGGACGGGTTTGTCGAGTTGACCTCGAAGAGCTTGAGAACCCTCGGCTTGGTGGCGCCCCGCTCCGACGCGTTGAGATACAAACTCGCGAACGAGTAGTTGCTTTTGTGGTTCGGCGAGGCGTTAGAATCGTTGTCTTCAGGTGGTCACATATGTCTTTGGGGACGGGCAGAGGTGGAAGAAAGAGCTTAGGCGGCGAGGCGAGAGAAGAAAACTCACAAGAATGTGTTGTCGACATCAGCCGAGACGACAACGCTGTTGAACCTGTTCGGGAACCATCTCCACTGGTCGGTCATGGAGTTCCACAGATCTTTGCATTCTTGGGCAGTCAGGTTATCATCGGGGCTCCTTTCCGGGAACGCCGTGAGCAGCAGCTGCGGGTTGTCGTAGATGGCGATGTCGAGCCAGTAGCGGTTCAGATGCGGCCAGGGCACCATGGTCTTGAGCTGTGGGTTATCGCGGACCTCGAAGCGCTCCAGCTGGTCAAAGTTGAAGTGCAGGTATTCGACCGTGTTGTTGACGGCGACGAACTCGCGCACCACGGGCATCAGGCACGGGCTGATGTGCTTCACACCGCTGACGACCAGCTTGTTGATGTTAGGCCCTGAGACGCCGGCGACGCTTCCCGTCTCCCAGAATGACAGCGTCAGGTTGCCGTTGCCGGACACGCGGACCTCGTCGACGGACCCGACGCGGATGGCCTGCTTCTGCAGGTTGGGCATGTCCTCAATGATGAACTGCTTGGCGTCCCAGAAGTCGACGAGTCCGTCCAGGTTCTCGAGTCCGACGCTGCGCACCTCGACCACCTGGTTTGTCTTGTCCGTGATGTTCTTCAGGCCTATGCTAGAGTCGGTCGTGAACATGTAGCGCCCGATGTCAGCCCTGCGCAGCTCGGGAGCCCGGATGAGGTGGAAGCTGCCGACACGGTTGATGCCCTCGAGGTTGAGGCGGGTCAGCCCAGACAGGTCCGTGATCTCGAGAGCGCCGTCGACCCTGCGCAGTGTCGGGAGCACGATCGACGAGAGGGTGGCTATCCTCGCGATGCGCAGGCGGCCGCCGACCGTCGTGAGGTTCGTGCTCGTGATGCCCGCGACGGTCGGGGTGCAGTCGGCGGTAGAGGCATTGCAGCCCTCAGCGGCGAAGTCGCCGCCGACGGTGAGCAAAGAGGTGAAGGTGATGTTCCCGACCGCGGTGGCGGGGATCACCAATGTGCCTTTGATGTTGGTGCAGTTGGAGGCATCGACGTCGGCCTGCGACGTGAAGATCACGCGATCGGCGTTGCAGTCTGCTGGCGAAAGCAGGGTGGCAGCTGCCACTAGTCCGGGGGCAACGAAGCCAGATGGTGAGAGGAAGACGGCGGACGCGGCGAAAATCGTATACAATCGCCGAATCCGCATCGTGCGTCCGACATGTGAGGGCTGCTTCGTTCGGACGGCAGGTCGACTCAACAATGTGCCGGGTCGACGGCGGGCGTTCGGAGGCGATCCCGATTGGGAGAGCTAGGTAAATGTTGATTCGTTTCAGGCGTCCTGCGTCCCCGCCCTGGGCAGCTTTCTCGCTAATTATGACGATGTGAAGCAAGAGTGAGCAGTCGTCGAGTCCCTCTCCTTCCCCAAATGACAGAGAGAGAAGGAGAAAACAACCCTGGAAGAGGAAACACCAGACCGCCGGTTGGAACCAGCGAGCAAACATGAAAATGCGGCGACAGGGGCCGCCAGTTCAAAGAAAAAAAAAATCCAGAGCCCAGAAAATGAAAACGCTGGAACACAGGGCCCTTGGAACCGTTCCACCAGGGATGCCGCCCGCACACATCGGAAATGACGGCACTGGACACCAGCACACGGGCTCGCTCGGCGGACTTTGGAGGGTCGCACGCCAAGCGGTGATGCACCTGTCGGACCCTGGCGCTGACCCCGCTCGATGACTTGCTACCGTTTTTTGAGGTCTTGTGAACCGATGAACCCTGTTTGAGTGATACGCTCGCATTGTTTGTTCTCTCTCTCTTCTCGTTCTTCTCCCTTCTCAGCTCACCGCCGCCACCGTCGGTTCATCAGAGCTGCCACCTCCTTCTTGCTACCATGCCGCTGGGTTTGACTCATGTGTTTGTTCCTTGATCGGGCCGTTCTCGAAAGCAGGGAGGAATCCCCTCCGCAAGCGCCAGCCGCTTAAAAAGGACTTGCCGATCCACTGAAAGGGATGTCGAGCATGCGTCTCGTTGTTGGCCTTCATGTTCCTCCTCACCCCTGCCAACATGAACCTATGACGGCACATCCTTCCCGGTCAGTGCGTGCGTGAAGGTGTGATTATCCCCCAAGGAATGCTGCGTTCAGGGTTCAAGCATTGATACCCCACTTGCAGTGACAGCGCGACGTGCTCGTCACGAGCCGCGGGTCCGACGGGAGAACAAACCTCAACCGCCCAGCTCCTCCTGGGCGATGAGACTTGTAATCGACCAAACAGCTCACGTCCATCCGTCGACTCTCTCGATCCGAACTACCTAGGGATACTCTATTCCACCATCTAGTAGACGAGGTCTCGGGTAACAACCGCCGGCGCCGTTGAGTTGAGAACGCGATTCTGTTGGTGTACGACGTTCATGGGTGAACCCCACCTGCACGACCTGATTCAGACGTTGGCCACGTTTTTTTGTGCGGCGCCAAGGCGGAAGGTTCGCGCACGCCACAAAGACCCCATCGCTTCTCACGGTCGACAGAACCAAACGTCTCTTTTTTGCGATCAAAATGCGAGGTGAAGAGGGGCTCACCGAAATCGGCAGAAGGGGCAATATTATGTACAGCAGGACGGGTATCATCACCAATCCCACCCGTCCGCTTGCGGTAGGTTCCATCATTCCTGCACACCAGAATGGGAAGTTGTGGGCTGGAAAGCGAGGGAGTTCGTTTCTTGGACTCTGACGGAAACAAGCCGGGCCGTTGAGCTTACAGCCACCTACAACCATCAGCGGGAACTCAGACGGGAGTTGCGCCGATCAGCGATCTTCTCCTGCAGAGAACAAGCCGCTTTTGCCGCTCTGCCGCTTTACCGCTTCGGGGCGAACGCTACGAAGCCACACCGTCCTCAGTGTCTCTCTCTGCTTTCAGAACATGACTCGATGTCTTCCTCTGGTTCTCTTATGGGGGCGTGTCACTCCCATAATAACCCCCAAGCGGAACCAGCCGCCGCCAAATGCACACTGGTGGACATTCATCAACGTTGGAGTCATGATGATGACCATTAATCAATATTCTTCGGCCTCTTCTTGGCCCTCCCCACCACGACCGCTCCTTCGGAAACTTAGAGCTCTAGGTGGGAGGACTTCTCCTATTGTTGCTGCCGCGTCTGCCAGTTACTGTGGTACCAGTGATCATGCGCGATTCCGGCTCTCCGCTCTCACTTCCTCTCTCCCATTCCCACCCTACCAAGGTTCTACCGCGCTCAGATACCGGCATGACATGTAGTCCCTAGTTGGTCGATAGCCAATCCCATCAAAACTTGACTCGTCCAACAGGTTGCCAAGCGTCCTGCAGACTACCTAGGTAGGTGGGAAGCTGGATCGGCATGGATAACCTAACCCGGCTCGATGTGGTGCCGTCACAGCCGACCGATTGCCGCTGGTCGGCCTGGCCGGGCTTTCGCCGACGATGAGACGGAGAAAGGCAGCTTGCCAGCGCAAATGTGCAGATAACCCATCATGATCCATCATAGCCTTTCTATCCACCTTATTTTCGCCATCTTTTTTTTCAATGCAATTTGAGAGACCGACACACACAGAGAGAGAGAGAGAGAGAGAGAGAGAGACCATAGTCGTGGATCGAAACCCCAGCCACTTGGTCAATCTACGACTGAGGTCTCTCATTCTCTGTCTCCATCAGCCTCGCAAAATCCATCTCTGCCGGGTATCTACCACTGCCACTAACATCATATCAAATACCCTTCTCATCGATCACCACAGAGTCCACCGCCACATACCGTACGGAGACGGGGGCGGGGGGACAGCCTTCCGATCGTCCTCCAGCCTAGACCAGTACCGCTTTACAGCCTATGACCAAAGAGCACCATCGCCAGTGTCAGCTCGAGTTCCTGGGAATCCTTGCGGAAGCCGCGGCCTCTCCCTTTTTCTCTTACATTTCTCTCTGTTGTCTGCCGACATGGTTTTGTCCGCTCCACCCTCCACCTCGGACACATCTTGACCAGAAGGCCTCGGAAGAAGCTGTTCCTGTTGAACCACGGTTGGGTGCACTTCCGTGCACCCACGTGGACGAGTTGCCTCAGTCACCAAGGCAGCCCCCTCGACAGACCTTAGG
>PYST01000360.1:0-18614 GCA_003049485.1 Ophioceras dolichostomum | reverse complement strand
GGGGGGGGGGGGGGGGGGGGGGGGAGAACGAAAATTATGGTATCGCAGCCAAGGGCAATGCGCTCCTTAGTGATGACGACGACGACGATGACGAAGAAGAAGCAGACATACCCAGATCGAAGGGCCGATTTAAGGGTATGTTGTTTGCGGGCCTGGCCACCGCTCCCCAACAGGCCACCAGCTGTGCTCCCGCCCGCCTCCTTCGACGAGGAATCCCTTCACTAACCGGCCGCAAACCCAAACTCCGAAGCATACCACATACTTGCCCTCAGCTACGTCGCCTGTTTCTTCGAGGGCTCCAACTTCCTCGTCCCCCTCATGTGGCCCAGCATGCTCCAGCAAGCCCACTCATCGTCATATCTGGCCACATCCTCAACTTCCCTTCTCCCCTCTCACTCCGATGCGGTGTCTAGAGCAGCAGTAGCAGCAGCAGCAGCCACAACAACGAACGCAACCACCACCCAAAACGACGCAGAAGGGATCCCATTCGGCGTCGTCTTCGCAACCTTCATGGCGAGCATGATCCTCGGCGCGCTGCTCTTCGGCCGGCTCTCCTCATCCTCCACATTCTCACCCAATCCCCATCCTCAGAACCGTCCTCAGTAACCACTAGACGAATCCACCAGCCGCTCCTGACCGTCCCGACCATCCTGCTCGCATCGAGTGTGACCCTCGCAGGGCTGACGCTGATCGTGATCCCCTTCGTGCGCTCCTCCGAAGCGGTCATGTTCCTGTCGTTCCTGCTGTTCGAGGTGTGCAACGGCCTGTACGTGCCGAGCATTGCGTGGCACAGGGGCGTCGTCGTGGACGAGACGCACCGCGCCGCCGTCTACGGCGTGATGAAGATCCCGCTGTTCGTCTTCGTCGTCTCGTCGTTGAGCGTGGATGCTGCTGGTGAGCATACAACTTAACCTTTCTTTCTCTACCTCAACTCCTTGCCTCCGCCTTGCTTCTTCTCCCCTTCATTTCACTTTGGGCCGGCGTCTGCCCCCGGGAGATCAAAGCGTGATCATAACCGGTTTCGACCTCTTCTCCGGTCAAACTCCCCTTTGACTACCTACCTACGAAGCTATCAACCTACAATAACTAACACTCCCTCGCCTGTATGGTGTGTCCGCACCACCCATCGGACGAAAACTCCCGTCGGATATCGCTGATCGTATCCGGCTCCTGCCTCCTGGTGGCTTTCCCTGACAGGGATGACGGGCGGCTTCGGCATTCGTTCGCGACGGAGGATGACGCGGCGGAGGATGGCGGCGCGGGAGATAGCCGATGAGGAGGATGAAGGACGCAGTGTCTAAAGATCGATTTTTCGGCCAGTGATAGACGTAATTTAACGATCAAACCCAAAATTGGATTGGGGAAGGTCCAGGAACGGGCTCCCGGAGAGTAGCGTCAAGGCCTAGCAATTTCTTTTGTTTGTACCTCCTGTAACTTTCTCGTTTGGCCGCTTTTTAGATGGTCAAAGAAAGGGGATGAATAGGGTATCTCAACCACCCGCAATCTCCTCCTCCTCGTCTTCCCACTCCCCACTCGCCTCCATCCTCTCATTGACCTGCATTTCCGCATCGCCCTCAAGTCCCTCGCTGTCAAAAGCGGCCCCGTCATCGTCGTAATACTCATCATAATCATCCAAATCCATCTCATCATCATCATCATCGTCCCCATCTGCTCCTCCCCCAGATGCGGCCGCCCCACCAACACCACCCTTATTCGCCTTCTTCGCCTCCTCCTTGGCCTTCCGCTTCTTTTCCACGTTCTCCTTCTGCAGCTTCTTCCGAGCCTCCTTTTCCTTGCGCTTCTGGTCCCACCGCTTCTCGAGCGCCGCCGCCTCCTCGCGCGACTTGTGGATGTATTCGTGCCACATGACCTTGCCAGTACACACTCCCTCCTCGACCTTCAGCAGCCGCAGCCGCATGCGCGGGCCCAGCTCAACCAGCTTCACCGCCCTGCGCTCGACTTCGCCGTGCGGCTGCTGTGGCCGCTGCTCCTGCTGATCGTCCTCGTCCTCGTCCGCATCCTCGGCTTCTGCCCTCGCAGCGGCAGCGGCGGCAGCTGCAGCACGCGCCTTGGCAGACAGTACCCTGCGCGGTGCCGTGTCGAGGATTTCCACCTCGGCGTCCGTCTCGGCCTCGCTGCCGCTGGTGCCGCCGTCCGTGACGTATCCGGCGCCGTCCTCGCCGCCTATCATGTAGTCCGCGATGTCCTGCAGCTTGCCCAGGTTGGGCAGCGTGGTGCCCTTCTTGCTCTTCTTGCTGCCCAGGAGCTTCTCGGCCGCGTTCAGCCGCTTCAGTGGCTTCGAGATGCCGGCCGCCTTTGTCGTGATCGCGTAGTGTCGGAAGTCCAGTACGAAGCTCCCGTCCTCGTCCTCCTCCTGCTCTGCTCCAGGTTTGGGCTGCTCTCGGTTCAGGAGCAGCACCCTGCGTATTGACTTCAGCGGTGTTGTTTGTGGGTTTATCGGCGCGAAGAGGGATTGGAAGACTGTCGTGGTTAGGGACTCAAGGTGCTTGGGCACTTTCGACGATGCGGTGGCTGATTGGCTTGAGAAGTTGTTCATGACGAGCTGTAGATAGTCAGGAGGTCAAGCCGGTAAGCGATGGAGGCCAGGACATGCTCCACCTAGCCAAGGAGAAAAGGGATCAAGAGCTAGACAGGGTAACGCACCAGTGGTGGTGTGATGAACTCCTTCCCGGCGCCCTTCGGTCGCCTCTGCACCTTCTGCACATCCTTGGAGAGAGAATACCTCTCCACACGGAAGTGCAATGTTGGACCGCGCGGCGCCAGGGCGAGCCTCAAGTTGGTGTTGCCGGACTCGGATCGAGAGAAGAGCAATAGGTGCGTGACGCCCAGGGGCCCGCACATGGTAAGGTAGTCCCGCAGCCGGTTCGTCCGCCTCTCCTTCAGCCGACTCGCCGTGCCCGGCTCCATCACGCGGCGCACATCCATGGCTAGCTGGCTCACGCTCGATCCGACTTCGCCGGCGCCAATGCGGATGACCATACTCTTTGGATCGCGGATCGAGGCATTGCCGGTGTTGAGTGGCCCTTTAGCCTGGTTCGGGTTGGACGCACCGACGTGCGTCCTCTTTTTTACTCGTTTCCGCGCCATGTTTCCGATGTATGATCGAGATTGGACCGGGAACAAGAGTCTCTCATGAATTGTCGATGAGCTTGGATGTTCTGGAAAGCAAAAAAATTTGGCGGGCCACTGAGCTTGAGCGGAGGCGGGGCGATAAGCTGCCGGTCCACTTCGATAAGAACTTTTTTTTTTTTCACTTGCGTCTCCCCAGCGCCTTTCTTCGCCCCGCTTCACATAGAAGCATCAATGTCCAGCCTTGATGTTAAAACGAGATGTCGTCAAAAATGTCTTCTAAGAGGGCAAAACTCTCCCATAAACCGTCGTCTGGGCCTCGTTTGGACGAATCCGTCCTAAAGCCAAACGCAGATGTGTCGCAACAACCAGAAAAGCAGTTGACCGCCGACGATACCCAAGACAGCCAGCCCGAGAAAGCTCCATCAATATTAAGGGAGGGCCCCAAGACGTTCAAGGATCTCGTAAGTCTCTTACGCTAAGTCGCACACCTCATGGAGTCTGACCGACGACTGACCACAGCATTACTACAGGGTATCGTCGATCCCCTCTGTGAAGCGTGTGAAGCCCTCGGCTACAAGAGGCCAACCCCGATCCAAGAACAGTCGATACCACTAGCATTACAAGGCCGCGATGTGATCGGAATAGCCGAGACCGGCTCCGGCAAGACCGCCGCGTTCGCGCTGCCCATTCTCCAAGCCCTCCTCGAGAAGCCCCAGCCGCTCTTCGGCCTCGTCCTCGCCCCGACGCGCGAGCTCGCCGCGCAGATCGGCCAAGCCTTCGAGGCGCTGGGCTCCCTGATCTCGCTGCGCTGCGCCGTCGTCGTCGGCGGGCTCGACATGGTCTCGCAGTCGATCGCGCTGGGGAAGAAGCCGCACGTCGTGGTGGCGACGCCCGGCAGGCTGCTGGACCACCTGGAGAAGACCAAGGGCTTCAGCCTGCGCGCGCTCAGGTTCCTCGTCATGGACGAGGCCGACCGGCTGCTCGACCTGGACTTCGGCCCGATCCTGGACAAGATCCTGAAGTTCCTGCCGCGGGAGAGGCGGACGTTCCTGTTCTCGGCGACGATGAGCTCCAAAGTCGAGTCGCTGCAGCGGGCATCGCTGCGAGACCCGCTCCGCGTCAGCGTGAGCAGCGCCAACAAGGAGAAGACCGTGTCGACGCTGCTGCAGAACCCGCTCTTCGTGCCGCACATGCACAAGGACGTCTACCTCATCTATCTGGTCAACGAGTACGCGGGCAAGTCGACCATCATCTTCACCCGGACGGTTAATGAGACGCAGCGCATAGCCATCTTGCTGCGGACGCTTTCGTTCGGCGCGATACCGCTGCATGGCCAGCTGTCGCAGTCGATGCGGCTGGGCGCGTTGAACAAGTTCAAGGCCAGGTCAAGAGACATTCTCGTCGCCACGGACGTCGCAGCTCGTGGTCTCGATATTCCGGAAGTTGATGTACGTGACCCCTATTCCATCATCCACTCTCTACGCTGTGCGGATGTCTGTTTATCACGTCGCTGACATGTTCATTATAGCTTGTGATCAAGTATGTAACCCCCAAAGCCCTAATCTCTGGTATTTTCTTCCCTGAAGCTACGGCTTTGTGGGCGCATCATGTACGACATATTCCATCCTGTTCCTTCCCGATGTCTAACCCCAACCCCACCTCCCACACAGTTTCGACCTCCCTCAAGACAGCATGACGTACATCCATCGCGTCGGCCGTACCGCCCGTGCCGGCCGCTCCGGCCGAGCCATCTCGATCGTCACGCAGTATGACGTGGAGCTGTGGAAGCGGATCGAGTTGGCCGCCCTGGACGGCAAGCAGCTCGACCTGTACCGGGCGGACAAGGAGGAGGTGATGGTTTTCAAGGAGCGCGTCGAGGAAGCCCAGCGCCACGCCCGCACCGAGATGAAGGCGCTGCATGAGGACAGGGGCAAGAAGGGCGCGGTGCTGAAGGGTCGCAGGCCTGCTTCGGGCAAGAGGCGTCATGATGATATGGATGCGGAGGAGGGTTGAAGTTTGTTTTGACGAGCGCTTTGGGCTTTCTCAAGCCCTGAGGTTGAGTGAATGACTTTTTTTGAGAGAGAAAGAGAGAGTGAGCGAATGGATACCCTTTTGTAGGGGGCACGTATTGCTGTCCTCTGTCTTGACCCATCCGCCCCCGCATCGCCTTACGTCTTTGCCCTACACTGAGAGGCAACAAAGTGTTCCTTGACGCTCTGCTCCAGATCTTCTGTCTCTAAACCTCCCTTCACCGGCGTCGTGCGATTGTAATCCGCCGGGCCGTACAGCACCCACCCAGACAGCGGCCGCAGTGTGTTGTGCAAGTCCTTGCCGTCCTTATCCTGCCTCTCGTCGCCCACCGGGTCCTTCTGGCCCGTCCTCGCCAGCGCGGCCGCGTACCCTTCTGGCGTGCCCGGCCTCACCTTTTTCCCGAGCGTGCCCGCCATGAGGTAGGCCTTGAACTCCGGCTGGTCGACGACGTAGTCGCGCATCAGGAAGGGCACCTTGGCGTACCCGATCGGCAGGTCCCGCATGTCCACGACGGGGTACGTGACGTCGTCGAGCGTGACTTTGATACTCGCGTCGGGCGGGGAGCTGCGCGTCGCCTTGCCGTAGCCGTCCCAGTAGTGGAAGCCCGTGATCCAGCCCGAGACGAGGTAGGGCGGCAAGCCGCACAGGGCCGTCTTGGTCGCCGTGGCGATGTTGTTCCAGAACTTGATCGTCTCGGGCCCGTCCGGGTCCGTGAACGTGCCCACGAACCGCTTCATGATCGGGCGCAGCCGGGCCGCGTACTCCTTGGGCTCCTTGCCGAACTCGGCGAGCCGGTCGAGCTTTGCGAGCAGCGCCTCCCAGTCCGCCTGCTCGCCCAGGAGCGTCGCCGAGGGGAGGCCGCAGATGATGCCGCCCTCGAAGCTGAAGTACGCCTTCGTGAGGCCCATCAGCAGCACGTTGGCCGTGATCCGGTCCTCGTCGGTCGTCGTGGTGAAGTTCGGCGCGATCCACTCCCGCAGCCAGGGGGTCTTGACGCGCTTCTGGATCTCGTCCTGGAAGCGGATGAGGACCCTCTCCCAGGTCGTGTCCTCGATGTAGATGACCTCCTGGCCCTTGTCGTGCCCGACGAAGATGCTCCTCAGCTCCTCCGCGTGCGCCTGCATGTAGAAGTTCAGCTGCGTCAGGACCGTGAACCAGACCTCCTCGGGCCGCACCACGAGGTGCAGGTGCTCGCCCCACGCCTGGATCGCGCCCCGGACGAAGCTGTCGGCCGACGGCCTGAACCCGTCCGAGATCACGAAGCGCTCCCGGTCGTGCGAGGTGACGAATAGGGTGCCGGTGTAGTTGAAGAACTCGCCCTCGGCCGACTGCCGGAAGAATTCGTCCCGCGACAGCACGGCGCCCTGGCTGATGTACGGCCGGGGCAGGCCGCCGGGTAGGACGGTAATGCTCGCGAGGGCCGGGCCGATGGCCTGTTGCTGCAGAAGCAGCAGCAGCAGCAGCACCGTGGAGGCGGCTTTACAGATGGATAGTAGAAGAAACCGTGCCATGTTTTCTTGGCGCGCAAAAAATTGGAAGATTCAGAGCGGCGCCGTTTCTTTCTTTCTTTCTTTCGCCCTCAGGCGAAGGGACGGATTGGCCGCCTGGAAAGGTTTCCCGGCCCGCTTCGGGGGATGTGGCGATGGCTAAATATCTCAGGGACCCAGACATGGATAAGTACAAAGCGCAAAGGATTGTGAGATGTGCCACCACGTTGGGTAGTTAGGAGCGTGAACATATTATGAAGGCATAATAATCTGTGGCGAGTAGCAGCGTCCTCGGTTTAGATCCTCCCGTCAGACCTCAGACAAATGCCATTCGCGCGCCACAGTGTCTCGGCCAGGAACGGGCCAAGCAAAGAGGGGCAAGCATCCCAAGGAACCGAGTCTGGTGTGCCGGTGCTCCCACAAATGAGCCGAGAGTCAAAGGGCCTTAATTTGTTGCTAATATCTCAGCTCCGCGGATATTAATTACAAGCCGAGAATTAGAATACGTACGCCAGAGGCAGGCCACGACCTGAGGCGCTTCATTACCTATTTTTGGATGGTTGTTCTATTCTCACTCTTGTTTCCCACTGAGGCTTTCGTGGCTCGGCTTTAACTGAGCGCTGTTGATAATGGCGGCGTGGGCATCATCACTCATATTGGGGGTGGGTTGCCCGATCTCGACCAGTTCGTCTCACCATTCATTCCAGTCCCATACATTGAAACTCGGACCGGACAGAGAGACACAGCTCGGCGCCAGCATTCGGCCCGGTGAGACGAACCTTTGAAGTCACGCCGAATCTTGTGAACCGGATCACCGCAGTGGCGTCACCTAGGTGTGCTGGTGCCATAGAACACCGCATCAGCTAGAAACCATCCCTCGACACTCGGTCTACCTAGTTGAGCTACCGAGACGATGAACGCTAGCAACGTTCATGCTAGGGCCGGTACCCTCGGAAAATACTTGGCGTTCTACAACGCGTTCGAAATGCAGTGCAATCTATCGATGTCGCCAGTGTTGGGCTAATGAGCTACTAGATCTCTGCTGTGAAGCTATTTACCGTTCACGAAAACAGCGCTGGGGTGTCAAGACAGAGACTCGGTGGATGTAAACATAGAAATCAGCATCTCTCCTCCGGACTGTTATGAAACCCCCATGCTCAAAAGCAGTTCCTCCTAGTCCGGATATTCCGCAGACACCTGGCATTCGCGGGGAATGCAATGGGAGAAAGCGGGGCCGGCCGCCGCCGTCGTCGTCACTTCCCTCTTCACAGTCAATAAATGACGTAGATAGCAAAGAGGACATAAGCCAAGCTAACAGCCCCTTCCCTCAACATAGACGGTCGTCCCTACTAGGCCACTTGGCCTAGGTGGGAAAAGACGCCACGCCCGTCGGCTCGCAGATTGAAGGCTGGCCACCTCTCTGGGAGTTCGCGAGTTCGAGCCTCGGTGCGAAGCAAAAACCCGCGGGGTTTTCGTAACCACCCACCTCCTCCCCGGCGACCGGGGATTGAGCTGGGTGGTAAGCTTTTTGATTTTTTCGTCAATTGAATTTCCGTTCTTTTATTTTTTATTTTCCCCTCTCCTTGCGCGCACATTGCTTGCCTACCATTCACGGGTGACTGCCTCGGGAGTCAACTTGTACCTCGTTTTTTTCCTTTTTTTTCAGGTTTGCACAAGCAGCCGCATTCCTTTGTTCCCAGCCGACCTCCAACGAGTGCAGCAATGGGCGCGCCGAACCAGAGTCCATCGAGCATTACTAGGTATATTACGCTTCATCGGTGCCTGACATTGAGATGTCGAGCAACGAACTCAGTGGACGCCAAGCAGAGGTCAGAGGCATGCACAACTGGAGTCTCGCAAAGCTCCTGAACCGGATACTGTCGTTTTTTTTTTGCGACAACGGGAATAATTACGAAGCAGAACGCCCCTTGGCCAAACCACGTGTTGGCTGCCTCCCAACGCCGCCGGGCGCAGGGAGGCCTGATTCCGTAATCAATTGAAGTCGGACCCAGCATCGGACCCGACTCAGCCCCTTTGATGATCTGGAGGGGTTTGTGGTGAGTTGGCCGGTGGTCGGTCGGAGGCCGGGCCGGGTGACCGTGAGACAGGCCGGCGCCCTCCGGCCCCCGTCGGCCATGGGCCTTGACCGGTGTCCGTTGGTGCATTTATTACAGGACGCAGTCCACTTGGTCTGCCCTCGACCTCCCAAAACCCGTTGAACTGGGCAATCCAGAGCTACTGTCTCCTGCGTATCCTCTTTGAAGTCCTTTTGCATCCATTAATCCCATATCCATTCACGATGGCGATCACCCTCGCTCAACATCGCCTCTACGCTCAATCCCGCCTCAGACAGCGCGTTCCAGGACCAGTCCCTGTGCTACCCGGTCCTTCCGCGCTTCGGCAATGCCCTAGTCTGACGATCCCTATCCCTCCGCCCGAGTCAGTAGCGACGTGGGCAAAGCTCCCCCAGAAGCTCAAGCTCGTCGCCAACGCCCTGGGCGGAGGCAATGGCAAAAAGTTTGAAGGCGTGCTCATGGACGCCTCGTCGCACAAACGGCTCTGCACCGTCAAGTACGACTCGGGTGAGCTCTTCCTCACGGCGATCGACCGCCCGGACGTCTGTCTCGCGAGCATCGCGGGCGGTCAGCTCGCCGTGTCGGGCCACGGCCACCGCTGCACCATCAAGCAGTACGGGCCGACGATCGCGTTCCTCATGGACGCGCAGGGCACGTTCCGGTGGACTGCTTCTGCCGCTTCTGGGAACAACAGTGGCGTGTCGAGTCCGAAGGATGGCGACGGCAACGCCGAGTTCGCTGATAGCCTCACGATGGACAGCGCTAACGCACAGCGAGGCAGCGGGCCGGAGATCGCTGAGGTGTCGTCGCTGCGTCTCTGCGTCAGGAACAACCGGCCGGGGCAGACGCGCTTCGCTATGGAGTTTAGTGGACATCGCGTGCCGAGGCCGATTGTGCAGGTGCGCGCTCTGGTGACGGGGTTGTATGTTCATTTCTTGCGGACTGCTCATACCAATTCATGAAATATCGGGTAAAGTAGAGTTTTTTTTTTGTTCGTCGATCGAGGCAGTGTTCGGGAAGATGTCGAATTGGGTCATGGAGTTTGGGTGTGTTACTGTATTTCGCTGCGATCGGTTTGGCAGGGGTTAAGTCTTTTTATAGCTTGAACTTTCTGGAGTTTGTATCTGTTTTCTCATAGTCAGTTGCAAAGAGTTAGTTGCAATTGCGGGACATCTAGCATGTATTCCCCGTGATACCTTATTAATTTCTTACATGTACCATCGAAGTACCGTCAGGGATTCGAGACTCGAGCTAGATTCGAGTGCCGCTTTAATGCTCTTTGTGTCAGACCTACGGGGACTCGGCGCTGGTACCATTCCACGTTCCTTGCAAGCCAGGGTCCATTCCATCCAATCAGTGCGCCACATTTCCGACCCAGCTAGCCGGCATTCTCCGTTGCAGGCCCACCCACCTCTTACTCCAACCGCCCCTCGGTGTAACCGAACTGTCCGACGACATGTCCTCCCATTCCTGCCTGTAACTGCCCATCTTTCCTTACAGATACTCTCTTTAGGCTTAGCCTAACTGGACGGTACATTCTCCAGTACCTTATATGCTGAGTGTACTCTGTCAAAATGGACAATGGAGCCGGACAGCACACCCGAGCCCCGCCACATCGGCGAAGTAGGGTCAAGTCCGGCTGCCGCACATGCAAGTGAGCCCGCCCGCCTGCCCCTTTCCGGTTCCTCGTTACATACCACAGTCCCAACTCCCACCCCCTCAGTACTGAGATATCCCGTGCCACCTCCCATCGATCAGGATCCGCAAGGTCAAGTGTGACGAGGGACGCCCCGCCTGCAGCCGATGTGTCACCACGGGCCGGGTCTGCGACGGCTACGGCATCTGGGGAGGAGGGGGCAACACGTACGCCGATCAGGCGTCAGCTGCAGCGAGGGATGACAAGCGCCAATGCCCGACTATGGCCATCGTCCGGGCCTCCAACCGGAGTCCTACCGAACAAGTGACATCAGAAGAGCTGGGTTACCTGGAATGGTTCACCCGCATGACGACCACCAAGCTCCCCGGTGCATTCGCTTCGTCATTCTGGAATACCTTACTGCTCCAGGCGAGCTCCACTGAACCCGCAGTTCTGCACGCGGTGCTGGCGCTTAGCTCCGCACATCAAGCTGATGTTGCCCGCGAATCCTCTCCGCGCTCTATCACCAATAGCAGCACGAACAGCATTGGTCATCCCACATCGCCTCTTCCCCGGATATCGCCGCCATCATGTCCTGGCCCACGAGAGCGGTTCTTGCTACAGCACTACACCAAGGCGATCGGCCAACTGCAGCCGTACTTCTCGTCTCCGCGGAACAGGGGTTCCATCCGTGTGGCACTTGTCACGTGTGCTGTCTTCGTCAGCCTCGAGTTCCTGCGCGGTCACCTACAAACTGGAGTCAAACACCTTGAAAATGGACTCAACATGTTACGAGGAATGCTGCCTTCTTGTCGCCCCCCTCGAAATGATGACACGGAGGCCGACCGCGCACCGAACCATCATCGTCGCCTCGACGTTCCTCCTCGTGAAGCCGTTGATGATTGGATCAACGAGCTATTCGGCCAAATGCGCCAGCAAGTCGAGCTTTTCGGCTACAAGTTCCTCAGGCCTCACGAGGAAGGAGTTAGATGGGACAGCAACCTACCAACCATTCCCACGGAGTTTACCTATATGGGTCACGCAAGAGCACACCAGGATTATCTAATCAATGGGATCCTGGCACTATCTCCCCAGAACCGTCGCCGCCGCCAGGGCATCGAAACCTTCTCCATCCCCCATCAAACTCTCGTCGCCTGGCAATCATCCCTAAAAAGGGGGCTGGACGACTGGCTGCGATCATTCGACGTCTCCTGCCCTAAGATTCTGGAAATCCGCAACAACACTAGCATCGTCGCTGCTGCCAGGGAATCTTTCGCGTCTCGCCTACTGAGGGCTCACTACACAATGGCGACGATCATGGCGGCTACTTGCGTGAGCAGCAGCAGTAGCCCGAGCAACACAGCAGCAGCAACCACAGCCTCCAACGAGTCGGTATACGACGACTACTTGCGCGATTTCGCCTCCATCGTCCGCCAGTCGATCGACATGTACCACGTCGGCACGAGGACGGTCCTCTTCGAGATGATGCTCCCAGCTAGCCGCGAGACCTCGGCCTCTATTGCGGATAGGGGCTGGATGCCGCCGCTGTACTACACAGCGCTCAAGTGTCGCGTGCGGCCCCTCAGGGTGCAGGCAGCCCGGCTGTTGGGGTCGATGCCGCACAGAGAGGGGATCTGGGATTCCACGCTCGCCGCGGCCGTGGCGCGAGAGGTCATCTCCATCGAGGAGGGAGGTTGTGGAGGCTTGCGGGAAAGCGACTGCGGCGGGGTTCCCGAGGAGGAGGAGCAGGAAGACGATGACGATGAGGTGGCAGCGATGCTGATACCGCCCAATGTCGCAGCCTTGGAGACCTACCCGCGTCTGCCCGAGTCCCAGAGGATGCAGGAGGTTGACGTGGAGCTGGTCGACGGCCCGCTGGAGAAGGTCTCGCTAACCTGTCGGCGCAGGCTAGACAATGGCGCCTGGCTCGTAGTCACAAAGGAGTACAACCCGCCGCGAAGAGTTTGGAGCTTGAGGTGAGTTAAAGAGTATGGAGAAGAGAGTTTATTAATGGATATTCGGGAACTGCTAAGAAAAAAGAAGAAACGGGGAAGAAGAACACACTCATCCCCGGCAACTCCCTGCTAGCTACAGGGGCCTGGCAATGATACAACAATGACAGCGCACAAAATACAGCAAAATCTAGAGAGTAGTATGTCCCTCCAACTGCCTCTCAGTCCACTCCCAAAGCTTCCTCCCCAACTCCTCGCTCTTAGCCAGCTCGCTCCCCGTGCCGCCCACACCAACAGCCTCGTAATACGCCCCGTTCTCCAATTCCTTCCTGTCCACCACGCTGGCCCAAAGCTGGCACTTTGCGCCCTCCTCCACGCCCCTCCCCACAAATGGGACGATAAACGTCCTCAGCACCATGACGCTCCACCCGCCCCCGTTGGGCGTGAACAGGCCCGTCTTGACGTTTCCCGGGCTGATCGACACGGACAGCAGGTCGGGGTACCGCCTCGCCAGCTCGGCGGCGTACACGGCGTTGGCCAGCTTGCTCTGGCAGTAGCGCGTGACGGTCACGGTGGAGGAGCCGTCCGTCTCGACCATCGCGAAGTCGATGCCCTCCTTGGGCACGTTGCGGTGGCCCTCCGAGCTGAGGGACAGGATGCGGACATCGCCGCCAGGTGTCGCCTGCGTGGACTGCAGGAGGGGGAACAGCAGGCGGAGTAGCAGGGCATGCCCGACGTGGTTGGTGCCGAAGCGCAGCTCGTGGCCCTGGGGAGTCGCGATGGTGGGGCCGCCCATGATGCCCGCGTTGAGCATCAGGATGTCGAGGCGGTTTGGAGAAGAAGGAGACTCAGAAGCGACGGCCGCGAGGAACTTCCGGGCGGCGGCTTTGATCGAGTCGAACGAGGCGAGGTCCATCTCGAGGAAGTGGACCTGCGTCTTACCGCTCGGGGTGGAAGCGGAAGCAGCGGGGATGCGCTTCTCGGCTTCGGACGCGACGGCGGCGCCCTTGGTTGCGCTCCGTCCCGAGAACCAGAGCTGTGCGGGGGAGTGCGCGGCGTACTCGAGCACGCATTGCTTGCCGATGCCGTCGGTGCCTCCCGTGATGAGTATCACTTGGCCGGCGAGGGAGGGGATGTCCTTCGTGGGGTTGAAGGGGACGGCGGGTTTGACCATGGTTGATGGCCGATGACCGATGAATTGTTGATCGAGGGTGAGGATGGTTCTACCTAGAGATAAAAGCGAACCGGACGAGGGAACAGTTATGATGAACGAATACGAGGAGATATCGATGCTGCATGCATGAGGGTGTTAGGGGAAGGTAGGGAAGGGGGAATGGTTGCTTTTATAATCCCGGTGTGCTCTCGGCGAAAGGCGCTCCTAATGCAGATATGCTAATTTCCATCCGAAGCATCCCCGGAGTTAGGTTCCATCAAGTCTCCGGCAGGCTAGTGCTGTCGGTAGGTGTCTAGTATCTATCTTAGAGGCCGGGGCCCTTGAGTGTTCTGGTTCTTCTATTCCTTCAATTGGGGCCTACACACTAACCGTGGAAGCGAGGGCGGTCCTAACGCGGGTAGGAGGCACTGGTGACTGATGCTGATGAAGATTGGAAGGTCAGGACGGACTGTGCGCGTCAGTAGCGCCGAGCTGCGCCATATCCAGGGGTTGTCGTCAAGGGTGGAGACTGCCGAGCGAGCCAATCAGCTCGTCAAGTTTCCGAGCGAGCCTCTCGGACGGGTTGGGTCCTAATTGGGAGGGACGATAGCGCACCGAGAGAGAAAAGGACCTTCGATCAGATTCTCGAGTCAGGAAGTAGCGGGGTTACTGGTGGCGCGTCCTTCCATCATTGGTACCGGGATCCAAGATACTGAAGTTCTTTATGGCCTGGGATTTGATGATCACCAGATCCTGCCTAGACGACAAAGCGTGATGCGGCTCAATTGGCGCACTGCCCGACTCAACATCTAGTCCACAGAGAGCCATTACTGGTTGTCTTAGGCCATCCACAAATGTACGCTGCTTGCCTTTTCGGGTTTTCGTGGCCACCGACAGGATAAGGCGATGATTGCTTGGTCATGATGTCGACATCCGTTTGAAGGTACGGTTGAAAATCGTTATTCCCGCATGGAGTCCTTCGCCCACAGACAAGGATCACGGAGATCGAGAGAGAGATGCGCTCGGACGTTTTCAGATCCCAATCATCCCCACACTCTTCAACGAGGTTTTGACGACAAGCTTCTGATAAGGCGGCGGCAGGTGCCGAGCTGCAGGGCTGAGCTGAAAAGTCTTATTATAACCTCGTTTAAACTCTCAACTAGGCACACGACTGCTTGGCAATCTCGCGGCAACAACATCAGTGCCAAGGAGAGGGCGACAAAGGGGGAAAGGGGAAACAGGGAAAGCTATTCAGCAATTCTCGACTCTGTTTATGTAATTTTTACATCTTAGGTCGAAACAGGCCAAAAAGAAAGAGTAACGAAGTCATGTACAAGAAGAACAGATATTATCATCTCCGGTAACGACAGAACGGCGAGTAGCCACTCCCGGGCCCTCCCTGTGCATATTTTTTTCACCTCTCCAAAAATCAAGCAATCCCGTCATCCCTAGGTAATTTTCAAAGTTTCAAAGTACCTACCTAACTAGCAGTGCACTCCTTAACCGCCGCCCCAGCCTTCAGCTCATCCAGCATGTCATCCGACGCCTTCTGGCTGATGGTGAACGTCGACACCACAGGGAACACGCCTGGGATCCTCGCGAACGCGCTCGCGTCCACGACCCTCAGCGCGCTCACGCCCCTGACCCTGAACTTGGAGTCCAGCACGGCCATCGGGTCGTTGTCGGCGCCGATCTTGTTCGAGCTCGTCGGGTGGTGTCCGAACGTCTGCTTGTGCAGCCAGTCCTCGTCCTCCTTGCCGCAGTAGCCCTGGGCGTCGGGCCCCTTCGTGCAGGGGGGCTCCACGCTCTTCATGCCCAGGCGCGAGTAGACGGTGCGGATCCACGCGATCGTGTCCTTCATCGCCTCGATGTCCATCTGCGAGCCCTCGGCGTAGTGGTTGAAGTTGATCTCGGGCGGCACGGTCGGGTCGGCGCTGCGCAGCTTCACCCAGCCCTTGTCGTTGACGGACGACCCTTTTACCATGCTGACGCCATACACGTTGGACTGCTCGCGGGGCAGCTGGCCGACACGGTTGTTGTCGGGCCAGAAGCCGCGGAAGAGGAAGCCGGGCCCGCCCATAAGGAACATGTCCCGCTCGCCGTGCGCCGGGTGCTTCGTCTTCACCATCGCCACGCCCGCCGTGCCAGCGCCCGCGTTGCCCGTCCCGATGATGGGCATCTCCTGGTTGTCCATCAGATGCTGCCCCACGCCGGGGAGGTCCTTGACGACGGTGATGTTGAAGGACTCGAGGTGCGCCTTGGCGCCGATGCCGCTCAGGAGCAGGATCTGGGGCGAGTTGAACGCGCCGCCCGAGACGATGACCTCGCGCTTGGCCAGGACCGTCTTCTTGGTGCCCCTGTCGGCGTTGGCCGCGCTGCGGAAGTCGGCGCCGTACAGCGATTTGCCCTCGAGGTACTCGACGCCGACGGCCCGGGGCGTGGACGCGGTGCCGCCGCACTTCCCCGCCGTGTCGAAGAGGACGCGCGTGGCGAGCGAGGTGAGGCTGACGGTCAGCTTCGAGCCGGACCTGCGGGACTCCTCCTGGATGTAGTCGCGCGAGGAGTAGCGGTTGCCGTTCGGGTACTGGTGCGTGACGAGCCCGTAGATGCTCGAGGTCTGGTCTCGGTCCGCGGAGAGGTTGTTGGGGTCGCGCGTGAGGAGGTTGGCCATCGTGTCGGTCAGGTTGAGGTCCTGCGCGTACGTCGCCATCACGCGGTTGCCCGCCAGCCCGCCCTGGCGGGCCTGGGCCATGGTGCCCATCTGGGTCTGGAAGAAGCCGTCGAAGCCGTGGCCGGGCGTTCCGCGGGTGGCGTAGTTGTTCTTCTCGATCTTTTGGAAGATCTTTCGCATGTTGTCGGCCCTGATGAAGAGAAAGACCCCGCAACGTTAGCTATCGATCAAGGTAGACATCATCTCCCCAGCTTGACCAGACGAGCGAGGTTGTGAATGAGGGGGATTCTGCTCACTTCCACGACGCGTCTCCGGTGACCTCCGCGTGGTAGTTCCAGTCGCTGTCGCTCGGCCACCAGGTGCACATCGCGTTGATCATGGATGAACCGCCGAGCGTGGAGCCGCGCGGGTAGTAGACGCCCAGGAGCGTCGAGCCCGCCGGTGCGCCGGTCTGACCGACCCAGTACTTCCCCTCGGGCGTCTTCCACGTCAGGTGGCTGTACAGGTTGTTGCGCGGGTCGCCCTCCGGGTAGTGCTTGACGAAGAAGTCCCACGTCACCGTTGGCGTGTACGAGCCGAAGCCGTTGCCCGGGCTGGTATCGCCGGCCTCGATCAGGAACACCGAGTAGCCAGCCTTGGCGAGGTTCGTCGCCAGAACGCCGCCGCCGGGTCCGCTTCCGATCACGACGTAGTCGTACGTGTCCGCCGCCGGTGCGCCGCTAGCTGGGCTCGCTGTCAGGACCGCCACCGAGAGCACGCTGAGGAGCCGCCCGAGGGCCCTCCATGTTCCGCTTGACCTCATCATGGGTATTATGTTCTCCCGTCCTGTGAAGGAAGAGTAGATGGGCTAGACGGATCAGGGCGCGGCCGTCGATCTTGAGAGAATGGCTCCGAGCTATGAGCGGCTTGTTCGTGAACCGCAGTCAGTCGTCCCCGACCATCAAGAGCGCAGTGTCACTAAACATGCAAGCTCCACGAGATAAATAACACCCGCTCTCCATCACACCCACTGAGCACCCAAAAGTCCCGGAGCGGGGACTCAGAATTGATGGTCCTGGCGAGTCCCGCCAAGGTGTGATGGGCTATATAAGAGCAGCGGGAAAATACCCGGATGGGCAGTTTGGCTCAGCGGCCGATATTGCACCCGTAAAGGACTGGCGTCACCCTTTGACGTCCCATCGACTCCGCACCGCGTTGGAGATCTGGGACGCTTGGGACGTAGATTGGGTACACTCTAAGCAGTTTCCTCATCCGGAGATTTTCTTATTCGTGCTTCCGCTCCCCCTACGTCCCGGCCTCTCGTCCCGTTCCCCCCCAATTATCGACGACCCGCAAGCGATGTGCGCGCCAAGCCGGCTGTAGTCGACCTCACCCAAACTGCCGTGCCGATCAGCCTCATTGGGCTTTCGGGGCCTGGCAAGTCACTGATGCTCAAAGTTTGCTGAAGTTTGTAGCGTAGGTAGATTTAATGGTAAAATGTTTGCCCTCGACAGAGAAGCTCACGAAGAATCGCCTTGGTTACACACACTGGCGGCTGACCCGCTTACAGATCGTAAACCGAAGCCATCAAGCTGATGCTGGCCCGGCACATCACATTGATGATCTGGCCGTTGACTGTGGCCTCTATTATTCTAGAGCATTTTGTATGGTATGACCGCCAGGTCTTGCGTGTACATTCCTCTCCCGTCGTTCGCGACGTCCGCGAGAATGCCTTGCAAATCCTGCCAGAATTCCCGCCTCTATTCCCTTCCACACCTGATTTGATGGAGCATGATGCCCTTTCACTTACCTTCAAAGAGGCTCAAGCTTGTCAACGGAAAGTGCCGAAGTTGCACCAGGATGTGTGTGACACAAAAGGTAGTAGCCGGCCACAGCCTTAGCCACAAAAAGCCTTAAGCCACAAAACACTTCGACCGGGATGCCTGTCGTCGATGCCGAAGCCACAACTCCATGTTTTCTCTACCTACCTAAGGTACATTAGCTACCTTGTAGGTCAGGTACTTTCTAGGGACCTACCTAGGTACCTATTCATCGCCATTCTTAATTGTCCCAACCGACTTGCTTTCTCCCAGGGTACGGCTGTTGATGTTGAGAGCTCAACAAAATTGATCACGGTATCTGCCCGGGTCGTTAAAGCAGCAAGATGATCACACGGACCTAGTCGGGATGAGCGAGTGACCTAGCCAGTGGGGCTCTATTGAGCATGAGTGTCTGACCTTTGAGCAATATTGTCTCCTTGCTCCCCATCAAGGGTGTTCACCGATCTATTCTCAGCTTGCTTGATAATATGATGAAAATCATTGGTTCTCCGAAGCACCAGGGGGCAGGAGCAGAAGGGTCCGAGTGAGCATCGGGGGACGCTGCTGCCAGAGGCACCGAGCGATAGTGGCCGGACAATCTGTCACTTCTCACAAATATTAGGTACCAGTTTGGTACGCTGGAGCTACCCGACCGGCTCCCAACCCAGGCGCAGCACACCCACAAGGCCGGCTTGTCAGCACACAACAAGGACACCT
>PYST01000036.1:155015-183790 GCA_003049485.1 Ophioceras dolichostomum | reverse complement strand
GTTAGTGACGAAGCAGGTAGGAGGCGCGTGAAATGCTGCTTCCTTCATGATTTATTCAATATATGTTTAGGCAGTTGTCCCTCCAGGTTGTTGAACCCTTTCAACCCCAAACTTTGTTTCCGACCGCATCACTTCTCCCATCCTTGCATCTTCACATACAAGAAATTCCCTCTCTTCGCAGAGGGAGCATCCAGTTGTTTCTCCTCCGAGCCGTTCCATAACATCACCAGACAACACCCAGCGAGAGATCCAATTATCGCACTCAGGCCCAAGAACCCGAGCCCGCTCGTTTCAAAGACCAGACAAGATGGATCACGACATGTCGGGAATGACCATGACCACCGGCACGACCGCGACGGGCACGGCCGCTGCGGCGGCTGCCACATCTTCCTCTATGAGCATGAGCATGGGCATGGGCGGCAGCGGCTGCAAGATTTCGGTGTGTCTTGATCGATCTTCCTTTCTCACATACCCGTACTTGGCTGGAATGACTTGATTCATGCCACCTACCTACCTATTGGGCACCCGAGAAGGAACATCACTTTTCATCTCGAGGTCCTGAGGAGAACATGACTGCTGACAATGTCACCGTCTCCAGATGCTGTGGAACTGGAACACAGTCGACTCCTGCTTCATATCCAGCTCTTGGCACATCACGTCGGAGGGAATGTTCGCCGGCTCCTGCATCGGTGTCATCCTCCTCGTCATGTCGCTCGAGATGCTCCGCCGCGCCTGCAAGGAGTACGACCGCTACCTCATCCGCCAGCACGCTGCCTCCCGGGGCGCGTCGACCCCGTCCGTGGCCGACGCCGAGAGTGCTCAGATCATCAACAAGGACGGTGGTAATAGCCCTCCTGCCACCGTCGCCGCCGCCAACGCGTGCCCGGCCGCCTCGTCGATCGCCGCCCCGTTCAAGCCCAACATCTTCCAGCAGGCCCTCCGCGCCCTGCTGCACATGCTTCAGTTTGCGGTTGCGTACTTCGTCATGCTGTAAGCTCTTCCCGCCATCGGGTCCATCCCCAGCACCTGTAGTGATGAGCAGAACGAGCACTAATAAGGTCCTCATGCTGTAAAGGCTAGCCATGTATTATAACGGCTACCTCATCATCTGCATCTTCATCGGCTCCTACCTCGGATACTTCGTCTTCGGCTGGGAGACCCTCGCTTCTGGGTAAGTCTAGTCTCGCACTGCTTCTGAAGACTCGGAAAACAGCAGAACACTGACGTGAACCAGTCTCGTGGGCCAGACCAGCGCAGCCAATGAGGCCACGGTGTGCTGTGGCTGATAATGTTACGTGTGCCGGGCAATGTTCAAGGGCAAATTTCAGATAGGCTGCGGTGTAGTCATTGGGGGCGGTCATCTCGTTCTCTGGTTCGTACTTTAGAGTCGATGAAGGGAGGACCATACTTAATAAATTTCCCCCTCTCCTCACAACCGTGTCATCACCCAATTCGTATAGGCATAGATAGCAACTTCATCACAGTTACTGAATCCACCAACACTGCTTTCTTCCAGGGCCCCAATGTAACAAAGCGCGTTCAGCCTACTTCGCCCCCCGTCAGTCCCAACACATCTGGGTTCAAACAGAGCGTCGGATCTCGGGGTTTACGACGAGTTTGCTAGTCGGCTGGCTATATCGTCAGTTGTATGACTCGCATTTGTTATCCCGGAGACGGGGCAGTATCATTATCATCCGATGATGGAGTTGTTTGGTGGCCCGGAAGCCGTCGCCAATCACTTCAAGAATCCTCCCAATGTGTAAATCATGAACATTTGTGTGGGCGTGCGTTAGCTATAGATCGGTAACGACTAAAAAAGGATGGACACCTTCGAGGAGGGTCTAAACTCCGGTTACCGTCCGAAAGACTCGGTGTGCAGGCGAATCTCCACGGCCTCACCCTTAGCAAACCTCCTCCGCAGCCCCGCCGCATTGCATTGCTCAAAGCAATCATCAGACTCCCTGGGCTGCAGCCAAGGACCATGGTCCATCTCTGACTGATCAGAGAAGGGGTGAGCTGATGAAGATCCGGCCGCCCTGTAAAGTGAGCCTTCTAAGCAAGGCAGCTACTTGCGGTACTCTGGTGGCGCCTGGTAGAAGACGACGTTGACAATGGAAGTGCACCACCGACTTCCAGAGCATGCTTCTCATCGGCCCCCGCTCTCCCCCTATCGAGAGTCTCTCCGCTCTCGCCCCGGACAATGACCCAAATATTAAGTCGAACAACGCCTGCGGCTGTTGTAGCCCTGGCCCGAAACCTATCAAGCTCCTGCCCAACCCAGCCAATGCAGTCCTTCGTGCGAACCGCCTAGATCAAGACAATAAACGTGACAGTGCAGGGTACAGCTACGTCCTCGACCCAAGTCGCTGCGGCGGCCATCGCCATGGCCAGGTGGTCCGGCCACGGCAGTAGCCCGGCGACGCCACCCTATCCAGCGACAAGGACAACGGTCTCAAAACGGCGCTCCACCCGCGGCCGCACTAAAGGTGCCGTATGGCCAAGAGTCCCGTGACCCGCCCGCTCAGTTTTACGGAAGGGCCAAGACAATTCATCCCGTGTAAGTCGGTCGACAGGAAGTTCGGATGAACCAAAGGCAGCAACGGTGGCAGCAATGGTGAAGACGAGACACAGATCAAGTGAATGAACAGTGAATAGAAGTGAAGCCATATTTCTATGTGCAGGTAGAAATAGATATGTGCCATCGCCCGGTTTCGTCCGAAGACCGTCGTCGAGGTGCGAGTTGTTGGAAAAAACTTCCCACCCCATATATGCCTTAAGACCTAGAAGCCATGAACCAACCCTTGCAAAAGCAGACCAACTACCATTCATTATACAAGCATGGAGAAGCCAATGATGGCATGCATACATCCCATGCCATCCAGGAAATGCCAGTGAACCTTCCACCAGACCCTACAGGCCTCGCACATCTTGCTCAAAACAGACATTCTGAAAGGTATATACGAGAAACAAAAGGAGGGGAAATGAAAAAAAAAAGCCAAACAAAAAGTGAGTGCAGCGTCTGGTATCGCACCCCAACTCCATTAAAACCTTTTTGTGCAAGAAACCCAAACATGGACAGAAGACTCCGAGCCGCCGACGTAACGGGATATGAGAGATATAAGAAAAGAGATGGAGATGAGAGAGAAGAGGCAGACGGGGAAAAAAGAGAGATGCTATGCAAACGATGCGAAATCTCCAACAATATAGCGGTAGATGGTTCGAAAGTAGATAAAGGAAAGGTTTGGTGGAGGGGAAATTGGAGGTTGGTACGTGAGTAGTAAGATCGTATCGTGCAACAGGTAGACGGGCGGTCGCGCTCGTGAACTCCCATGTATGTGGTGAGATAATCATCAATCACATCACATCCACATCAAATTCCTACTCTGCGCCCTATTCTGATGCCACAGCGGCCTCGGCGTCTCGGTAGTCGACCCGCCACCGCTAGACTTTGGCCGCGGCGGATCACCACCACCACCAGGGCCGCCACTCCTCGAAGCGCCGATGCTGCTGCTCCGCATGTGGCCCGACGACGTCAGCGGCTCGTCCTCGCCGATCCTCTCCAGCGCGTCGTTGAAACCCCGCGAGAAGTCGTCGAACTCGCGCGACGTCGCCACGGCCCGGGGAGGCGGCGGCATCATCGGGATCGGCATCGGCATCGACGGCATCGGCGGGGGAGGGGTCTGCTGGATCGAAGACGACGAGGTCGTCGTCGCCCCACCGGCGACGGCGGCGGCGGCGAACACGCCGCTTCCGCGCCCGACGCCGTGCACGCTGCCGCCGCCGCGCATGCTGAGGGTCGGGCCGACGCCACCACCACCACCGCCGGTCGTGGTGGCGGTCGCAGGGGGGAGAGTGTAGAAGCTGCTGCCGCTGGTGTTGCTCATGCCGCGCTGGAGACCACCACTGGCCGCGCCTCCGACTGCTGCTGCTGCGGTGGCGCCGGCGTACGCGGCGGGGAACTGGCCGGGGTAGTGGTAGCCCTGGGTCGGGGGCGTGGGGATGACGTTCGAGTCTGGGCGCGCGACGCCCGAGAGGCCGTCAGACCCGCCGGGTGCGGAGCCCAGGCTGACCATGCCGCCGAGGTAGTCTGGGGTCTGCGCGGCCATCGACCCGGAACCGGCGGCCGAGCCTGTCGCAGGCCCGGCTGCTCCTGATGCTGGGTAGGCCCCGGCCCCAGCCCCTGGTCCCGCCCCACCGGCCATCATGGCCCCTGTGGCCATGCCTGTCCCGACCGCCGCACCCATTCCGGCCGCGGCGCCCGTGGCCAAACCCGCGCCGGCCGCCCCAGGGAGGGCGATGTTCTCCACAGATCCCACGTTGGGTGCCAGGCCCACGCCTGCGTTGCTCTCGACGTATCTGACCGTCCCAGCGTTGCCCATGTATCCCATCGTTGGGGTGCCCAAGGCGGCACCGGTACCCGCGCCGGCGGCGCCTACCCCGCCCATACCACCCATACCACCACCCCACTGCTGGGGAGGGTACTGCTGCATCATCGGCCCACCGCCGCCCGCTGCTGCTGCGTTAGCCATGGCGCCTGGCGGGAGGCCTGTCTCGAAGCCGGCGTTGGTTTCGTGCAGGCGCTGGAAGCCCGCGTTACCGCTCATGGGGCTGATGTACTGTGTTCCTCCGCCCACGCCGGGGCCCTTGCGCACGTTCGAGGCCTTCTTTCGCCAGAGGTAGATGCCCACGGCGACGACGGCGATAAGCACGGCCACGCCGCTGATGGTACCGCCTACGATGGCGCCTATCCTGTCGACGGAGGAACCGCCCCCTGACGAGGCGGCGGCGGCGGCCGTGTTGCTCTGAGTCGGTTGGGAAGAGGTGGTCGATGAGGTCGAGGTCGAGGATCGTGTGCTGGATGATGATGATGTTGAGGAGGAGCGTGAGGAGGTGGTTGAGGATGAGGTTGTGGATCTGCTGGTCGATGTTGTTGGCCTGGACCCGATGGATGTCGGCGACGATAGCGTGCTCGCCGTCCTCGTCAGACTGAACTGGCCACTACTCAAGGAGAGTGTGATGCCCGAGGCCGTGTTCCGTACGGTGGTAGCGAGGTCGCTCGCGGTGCCGCAGCCGAACTGGGTGAACCCGCCATTGAACACATTGCGGTAGCACACGTCGCTGCCCTGGCAGGTGTAGACGTAAGGGTTGACGACGTTCTGGGCGCCGCTGTTGAAGTCCACGCATCCCGTGAATATCCCCGTCGTGCAGGTGGGCTGGCCGTTGGGGCAGCAGCCGATGGCGTTGTGCTCCTGATCCACTACGCAATGCGAACCCGCGGAGCACGTCGCGGGCTTGTCGCCGATGAAGCCGCAGACGGTGTTGGTGTCTTGGCGCCGGAGGAGCTCATGGAACTCGGCGGGGGAGACGGCGCCGACTGTGGGTAGTGGCGGCCATGGCGCCACGTCTAGGACTCGGTACGGTAGCGTCGCCGTCGGTAATGGGAACGAACTTATTGGCCTGGGCAGAGCGTGCGCGTGTGTCTGGTCGAGCATCAAGGCCGCGAGGAGGAGGAGCGCCGTCGCCGGGGGCAGGCGGCGGAAGAGATCGTCCCTCATGATTGCGACGGCTGCGGCTGCGGCTGCGACTGCACCGACATGTGAGGAAACAAAGGCGAGGACTGCCGTTATTGCTGCGAGAGAAGAGAGGAAGGGAGAAAAGAAGAAGGAAGAAAGTAAAGCCAGTTCCTTATTCACAGGCAGTTATCGATCGAGTTACGTTGGTTGGGAGGGGTTCGACGTGTCGTTGGAATCGTCGGATCGGTTGGAAGGAGGGGAGGTTCGTTCTTGTTCGATCGTTCGTCCGTTCGATACGGGTTGCGACCACTACGGGCGGCCAGGTGTGATTAAGGTGGGAAAAGAAGGACGGATGGGGGGGGAAGAGGATCAAGGAAAAAGCGGCGGGACGACCGAAAGAAGGCAGGAGATTTCAATTGCGCAGCAGCGAGTCTTTCCTTTTCCTTTCTCAGGGGAGCGAAGCGAGAGGCACAGCTGTTCTGCAAGAAGGCTTCCGTCGCAGAAAGACAGGAGCTCTACCATGGGGAAGACGAGAGCCAAGTAGTGAGTGACAAGGGAGGGAAGGCCCTGTACCCTAGTCGACTCCAGCGGCCAACAACGGGCTGGCAGGGTTGTCGGGGGCTGAAGCAAAGCGGTCCCGAGGTCCCCCCAATGAGAGGGGATGAAGGACGGGCTCGTTATTCCCAAAGGATGTGACACACTCCGTACTACGTACTCGAGAGATCGACGGTTGGGGCAGAAAAAGAGGCCACCCGAGGAGGAGAGGGACGTGACACAAGCAGGCAGGATGGTGTGGTCGAGGTACTTTGTGTGCGAGAGCTGAACCCCAAGTACTCTACGTTTTGTAATGTAGGCACCGACACGCGCAGGCATGCGCAGACGGATGGATGGAAACAATGATGAGGAATATCAGAGGGAAAATACGGTTTGGAACGCTCGAGCGCAGAACTCCGACGACAACGTCGCAAGCGAGAAACGAAGAAGAGAAAATAGAGGGAAGAGAAAGAGACGGAAAGAAACGGTCAAGGAAGAGCGAGATGCGCGTCGCAGTAGGAAAGGATGGCGAACCCGACCGCCAAGCTCAGCTCCTCTTCACTTTTCGTCTTCGTCTCCTCTCTCTCCTCAGCAGGCCCTCACCTCAGCCAAAGCCAAAAGACGCTGCTCGAGGGAAGAACGTAGCACACCCACTAAGACGAACGGCACCCACACCCACACGACGAGTTCCACTTCCCGCTGCGCAGGGCCGTGGTCCAGCCATTCCGTAATCCTATCTGCTGGAAGAAGTGCCGGCGGCCGACCAATGAGCTGGCTCGGTTCGCCCTTGTTCCCTTTTGTGCACCAATCCACGTATGAGGGTTTGGCGGCTGGCTGGACCGGGGCGGTAGTGCCAATTCCCTCGTTTTTTTTTGCTGCTGCGCTGCAAGCTTGTGAGCGACGGCAATTGCTTGGAGGGTGCACTGGGTTGAGGTGCATAGTGGTGGGGGGAGATCAAGCCAGCAGAAGCCACAACATCTCGCCACAGCCGCGATGGTGTGTCCGGTCTAGGTTGGCGCGGCAGGGATTAAAAAAAGAACGCCCAACGTCTAAGCCACGCCAAACCAAGCGCGCTCGCGCATTCGCACACCCTCCAAAAGGACTCGAACCCCATTCCACCCGGCCTTTTTTAATCCGGGCCGGCTCATCATTCTCACGGCAAATCCTTTTTTGGGTTCATCTTGCGCGCTTCTTGCGCGGCAAAGGAGACAAAAAAGAAAGAAGCCAATTCTACTTCCGGTGATGATGGTGGGGAGTCGTTGTAAGGGAGATCCTGCCGACCGGTTCGTCTGACGCCCGCTCTCTCGCCGGGCCCCGGGTTATCCCTTTTCGCGTCACGGTGCCTCTGGGATAGAGGGGAAGCCGATGGCGAAGGAGGGCGAGAGTAGAAAGTGTTACGTGGGCGGCAAAGGAACCCAACGCCGTTGAGGCTTCCAGGCAGCCGGGTCAAGCAGGTCAGGCAGGCAGGGCTCGGCGATCTTCATGCTGATCGCCGTACGGTTCCTGCCTGTGGCGGAAAATCTGAGAAACCACGCGTCCCCTCGCACAGTTGCACGACCCGACCTAACGCTGCAAGGGCGAACACATATGCCAGCCATTATTATGTAAACCAGCAAAATTCAATTTTCGTCGTCTTGCTTTCGCTTTTCCATACCTTGCGTCTAGGTTTATTATTTGGGGTCCGTCCAATGTGCGAGGTAAGGAAGTGCGATCTGACCGAAATAAACTTTGATGGAGGAGGCTCTGAAGCAAAACTACTGGCAAACAGTCGCAAGCCTTCTCACCCCGTTAGAGATTACCGTCAGGATGCTCCTTCTCTTCTCAGTCTGTGGTGATCCCAGTCTGACGTCAAACCCCAAATCCGTCAATGTTGGTGGGGGAACCTACTGGAGAGATTCACTAACACCTCAAGCTCAGTCGATGCACCAGTCGTTGGTTGGGGCTATACGCCGAGATCCCTTACACAGCTTCGGAATATCACAATGGCTTCCCGCGGAGCGAGTCCCAAGTCGCAAACAACGTCAACTAACGGCCAACGACACTCTTTTTTTCTTTCGGCCTATTCCCTTCCTTCCTCCCTCTCCCCCACGTCGCCAAAAACCACGTTGTTTTTACCCCCCGCTTTCAATCGTATCCTCAGGCGCGGCGTTGTCGTCTGAGCCTCCACCGCCGCCACCTGATCTTCCACAGACGGGGGAGGTTCAAGGTGAGAAGGAAAGAGAAGCCAAGATCCCAGATCCATCCCAGATCCCAGACCAGACAGACCCGACCGCAGTCGAAATCCCCCTCACGGAAAGCGGGCCTCCCAAAACTCAATCACCGACCGAGCCGCGCCGAACCGATGGTAAAGAAGGAACGGGGAGGAGGAGTGGCAGTGATTGAGGCATTTCGTACACAAGTTCCTACACGTTTTGCCCGCCCTCCTTCCGTCTCTGTCTCCTGTCGTCTTGTGTGTTGGTGTTTTATGTGCCATGACCGCTCATTCCCTCTCCCTCATCTACACTTCGAAACTCGTGACATGCATAGGTACCCTTCTGCAGCAGACTGTAGCCGACGGGGCAGCCTTCACGTCAGACGACTATGATTCGGGGGGAGGCACTGCAACTTTTCCCACTGCTCTGCACGCGCTCTGCACGATCTGTGCGCAGATTTTCCCCAAACCTGAACCTAACAGAGCGTAAAGTGACAGGAATCATCTCCGACGGCTATTGTAATGGGCAGCACTTTTGGCTGCAGCTGACCTGCCTGGCGTTACTAGTCGTTACCCCGAGCTGACCCCGTTCGAGGTTGTGGATAAGAACCTTATAACAGACTCAACTGACGCAGGTAGGTGCATGCATGCTGTTAGGCCGATGCACGACGGATGAACATCTTCTCTTCTGGAAAAAAGCGCAGCCCAACCCAGCCTCACATACAACTGCAAATGAGACCTGGACACAACTCTCTCCCCACCTGCTGCCGAACTCTGCCGACTCTGCCGAGTCCTTGTCAGTCAACTCGGGCCGCAGGAGGGAGACCCTTCGAGTTCCGTCAAAAGGTTCAAAACCACACTCAATCGTAACCTAAGCCAGGGGGCGGAGAGCTTTGAGTAAGACCATAAACGTCCACACGGGAACCTCCGTCAGATGATCACTAGCTGGCCGGCTGGTGAGCCTCTTCCGTCAATTCCTGATGTGATAATCCTTTATGACGACCTGCGTACTTCTCCAACTTGACATCAACAGGGGCGGTCGCTGCACAACAACAAACTCCTGCAAACCCAGGCTAAAGAGGAGTTCAGCAAGAAGAGAAACAATGCAATCGGATGTTTCTCTCTCTCTCTCTCTCTCTCTCTCTCTCTCTCTCTCTCTCTCTCTCACACACACACACAACTTCACACGCCCTTCGCGGCAGGCCTCACCATGCTGACTCACGCAGACTCGTCGGGGCTGATGCATCCGATGACGGGAAAACCTCCCAGCCCCTTTCTTCGTTGCTATTGGTGGCCGAGTGGATTCACTTTCATTTCCTTTTCTCTCTGTTCTCTCTCCAGCTCGGGCTCCACAGCAACGCCAGTCATCTACACATTCTGCCAGCCAATTTTCCTTCCCCTACCTCCAGGGCCGATGACAGGAGAGCAAGAGTTAAACCAACCCATGCTAGCTTTGCCTTATCAATCACCCACCTACTAACTGGTCCCACCCACCCCACACGCCATAATATAAAACAAGGGCCTTTCTTTTTAAGATCCTATGGCTCGTACGAGCGGCTCGTACCAGCAGTTCGCCAGCTTCTGGTTTCCCGAGCTGTTGGGGTGGACGCCGTCGCCCGTGTCCCTCGCCGCGTCGAACCCCGTCCAGCAGTCCACCACCGTGATCGGGCTCTCGGTCGTGTTTCGAGCGGCGGCCCAGTCCGGCAGCGCCTTGTTCAGCGCGACCACGCGATCCCCGCAGGCCGAGCAGTTAGGTGGCTTCATGGGGATTATTTGGGCGACCTAAATAAAAAATAGGGCGTGGAGAAGAAAGAAAATTAAGGGAGGGAGGGGCAAAATAAGAACCGGATCTGTCAGCCTCCGTGTGTTGTTGCTACACTCCCTCCCTTTGTTGTTGTTCCGAGAGGAAGCAAAGCGCTCTCTCGCCAGCCTCCCCCACACTTGCGCCACACTCCCTTCTTTTTTCCTTCTTTTGTTCTTTTCCTTCGGCTTGCCACCAGCCGGCCCGCGGACTTGGGTATCGGATGGAAGCACATCCATTTTCTGAAGTAGGTCCTTACCTACCAACCTGGGGCAAGGTATGTACGGCTAGGTAGCTGGTCTTCCGCAGGTCGGACAGACGGAGAGAGAGAAAAGCCGCTTCGCCACTCCAACTCGAACTCGAACTCGAACTCGGGAATTCAGGAACTCACCAGAATCTTCATCGTCTTCTTATTTGCCCTCATCTGCTCGACGAGCGTCGAGAACGACCCGAGGATGGCCTCGGTCCCCTGGTTGTTCCAGACGTCGTTGGTGCCCAGGTGCATCATCACGACGTCCGGGTTCGTCCGCGACAGCCAGCCGGGAAGCTGCTTGTTGGACACGATGCCCGACGCGAGGAACCCGCCGTGCCCCTCGTTCTCGCCGTCGTACGTGAAGCCGCAGCCCTGGGCCGCGAGGGTCCCCACGAAGTCCGTGTTGCGAATCCCGGCGTCTTGGAGCTTTCGCCAGAGGAGGGCTCGCCAGCAGCCCTGTTTACGTGTAGTTGAGCGTTTTCATGTCCATCGGGGTCAGTCAGCGTTGTGGAAGTCAATGCCCGGAACAGGGTATTAAGACAGGATAAATGACAGGGCTTCAGGGCTGGTTGCTTCGGGGCGTGTGCGTGGCAGGTTTGTTTGATACGTCGATGGGCTTGCTTTTGCTTTGCTTTTGCATTGCGGTGCTTTGGCGGTGCTTACCGGGCTTCCTGTGATCGAATCGCCGAGCGCCATAATCCGGACATTCGCCTGCGCAGCCACCACCGCCATCCCGAGGCAGAGCCAGAGCATGCCCAGGGTGGCGGTGGTGGTGATGGGTGTGAATGGTCGTCGTCCGAACGCAACCATTGCCCTACTCGGTCAACAAGCCGATGGATGATTTGATGATGAATGAGACTGGACCTCCAAAATATGGTCGGCCGGTCCACTCCATGCCCACCAAGCCCCAAGGAAGGGGAGGAGAGCTCTACGTGATGCTATATAGCCACTCTCCCGTTTGTCGTGTGGAGGATTGTGGGAGATGGATGCTCTCGAGCATGCCGGCCAGCCGACGCAACGGCATGTCACGGACAACGATGGACCGAGTGGAGAGGGTAAACAGGCACCGCAGCTGCATTTCCGGGCAGATTTTCTCCATCGTGAATGGGTTTTGATGTACGAAGAGCAATGGTGCTCCATCGAGGAAACAGTTTCCATGATCGAATAATACGTTTAACGTGTGTTGGGAGCTGTGTGTGTAGACGGACGGACGAGGTCCCTCCGAGGTCCCAGGAAGGGGAGGAACTAGGGGTTCATTCAGAATACCCGGCTGCCCAGATGGCAAAGATACCGACATATCGGACGAACTCCCCAGCCAGCCACGTGTACATGGCTTCATCCTTCCCTGCAGAGGTTCAAATATCAGGCATACAAGAATACTTACACCTTCAGAATACTGCGTAGACACTTACCTCGACGCTGAGGTGTTCTTCAGAATGTGAATGAAGCTGGGAACGAAATGTTTGCCTTTCAGGGGGGATACCATATTTGTAATTTTGTTCACTTAAGTTTCGGTGTGTCCCCGTGGCCAAAGTTTCATGGAAATTTCCCCCTTGAACCCACGACTGCATACGTGAGAGCTGTCTAGGCACGCCCGCATTTGTGTATAGGTACATAGATACACAGACGGGGCGGTAAGGAGGGAACATCAGCAAAGGGAGACCTGACTTGACCTGGCCTGGCCTAACCTGGCTGAGCCTAACCCATGCCATTGATCGCCTTTACGTGGTCAGTGATCAAGCACTGCGCGTCGCTCGAACCGTAGTCTAACGCCCATCCACCCGGTCGTCATGAATTAGCTGTTGTTTCTACCTCAAAGCCCTACCTGCCCGGGTACCCGGTAGGTGTGCGGCGTAGGGAGCTAGACACGTCTTTGCGGGCTTGACTTACAGATCGTATGGCCGTCATCGTGTGTCCTCCCCGTGGAGAGGTTGTCGCCCCACTGCCAGAAGAGATCCCCTGCCATACCTGGAGCAGTGCGGGATGCCTCCTGCCAGGGCTTCTCGACTGAGCAGTGAGAGGTCGTCGAGCCGTCTGAGGGGTTGGGATGGCCAGACGTTCCGCGTCAGATATTTTCCATAGGCGACATAGAGAGTTGGAGGGACAAGGCTGTACTCACATTCCTCGAAGAGGCAGGGCTTGCCGGCCTTCTGGCAGGCCGCGCCGTGGTCTTTCACCCAGGCCGCGCCGGCGCTGTTGGAGACGCTCCCTGGTTTTGGGGCGGGACAAATTCGCGGAGGCGTTAGTAGAGAGAATAAGAAAGCGGGAATGGGACGCCTAGATAGGTAGATATAGCTTGACTGAAGGATGAGCACTGACAGCTCTGCGGGTACCAATGGAAAGTGCCAAAGTCCAGGTCCGGAACGGCAAGGTTCTTGACGAAATCGACGCCCTCAGAGGTGCCATAGGGATAGTTCGTCGCGCTCGTGCCTCCCGGCAGGCCGAACCCTTCGTCGCCCAGCGTGACCATGTGGTTCGGGTCCAGCGACTTGACGTACTTGGACGTCTCGGCCGCCCACTTGGTGATCACGTCGGTGCTGCAGCCCTTGCACCTCGGCTCGTTCGCCAGCTCCCACGCGAAGACGGCAGGGCTGTTGACATACCGCGACACGAGCGCCTTGATGTAGGTCCTGTACTGCGCCTGGGCGCGGCTGTTGGTGTACCACCCCTCCTTGGAGCCGCCGAAGGCGGAGGTGTAGGCCTTGAACCCGCCGTAGTCGTCCCAGTTGTTGACGAAGTTGATGATCAGTTTTACTCCCCTCTTCTCGGCCGAGGCCACGACGGCGTCGAGACGCTGCAGGCCGTTGGCGCCCGTGTTGACCTCCGACCCGGACGAGGCCAGGTACTGGAAGTACACCCCGGAGCCTGACTTGCGGTTCACGTCATTGAAGCCCCAGATGCGGAAGATCTTGAGCCCGGACTTGGCCACGTTGTCGAGCACCTGGTCCACGTCGCGGTTGTTGGTCAGGAAGGAGATCCAGTACGAGTTGCTGCCGGCGTAGTACTTGGTGACGCCGTCGATCTTGAACCGAAGGCCGTCCGCCGAGGCGAAGGTGCTGCTGTTCATGGAAGCAGCCTGGTGGGCCGCGACCTCGACCGGGGCCTCGACCGGGACCTCGGCTTTGGGCTGGTGGTGGTGGTCGCGAACCGGGCCGGCCGCGGCCAGGGGAAGGGTGAAGATGAGGAGGGCCGTCGCGGCGGCCTGGGACCAGAGGAGCTTCATTATGCTAGGCTGACCGGGGGCGTGGGAGGTCAAATAGGTGTGAGGTCTATGCACTGTATTACTGCTAGGTCTTGAGATCTAGCTACCACACGTAGCCGTTTCCGACGAGGCTGTCTCGAGGAGATCCAACGTCAGGCTTCATTCGTTGAGTTCGACAGTCCACGACATATAAATGCCCTCCCCTGCACAGCACTGCACAGCAACACCAAGCCGAAATCATCAACCAAAAAACCATCGAGGAGATGCCAAGGGATGTCCCGCCCCTTTCAATTGCTCAACTTGAGCCCAGAGAAGGCATCTCGACCAATCCGATCTTTGCTGTGTGCTCGGAACTTTATAGGAGAGAACTCTCTTGTCTCTCCGTTTACCTGGGTGCCCCTCACGGCTGTGAAAGGGCGGGAAGAATCCTTCCCTGTAAATGAAAGAATAGATCATCAACCCTCTCCACAAGCGCGACGAGCGGAGGGGACAGCTCCGCACGACTGTAGGGAGAGATCTCCAAACTGACTTCCAGCTACGTTGAGACAAGCAGATGGGAAATCGGCTCAACTATAATGCGAAAGCAAGGGAAGTGGCTCTTTGGCATATATAGACAGACGCGTCGGGTGTGCCAAAAGCTTCAATCTTTATCCTGTGCCACCCGGCCCTGTGATCGGTGTTGGTCCTTGGGCCGGCCAACGTCGCGCAGTGTAATGCTTCTTTTCTTGATTGGAAATGGGGACGGCCATGTGTGTGGTTCGTTGGGTGAGAACACTCGGTGGCTGCGTCTCCAGTTGGAGCAGTGGTTGGTCCTTTCTTTTCCATCAATAATTTTTTCCGGGTTCTTTTTGCTCTCAACATGTGAAACCGTGGCCGTCGACGAAGACCAGGAAGATTCAAGGATGAGCTCTGTAAATCCAATGACAATCGCAGAAGATGAACACACATAGACGATAGAGCACGCTTCAACATGCTCTCAGTTCAGAACGAAAAGTTGCCATGAAGGGAACTCCTGGCCTGAAGTTGTTCAGGTGGTACTCCGAATCTTCAGGGGGCGCTTCACGTGCTACAGGACCTGGAACAATTGACCAATCATGACCTCCAGGTGCAACATTCCCCGCGCCGCTTAGTGCTATCTGAGCTGAAAGGACGCTAGCAAGGGACAAGGGGCTCGCTGTGCCACAGGCTGTTGCGCGACCTGCAATGCAGGCCCAATCCACCCCAAACACCACCACCACCTTTCCATTTTATCATAAGCTGGGGCCAAGCCGATCTCTCCATCTCAACAATCACCATCTTCCTCGTTCTCTTCTGCAGGTGGTGAGGGTGTACTGACGCCAAAGAGGCATCAAGCTTCCAAGGGTTTTTCTCAGTAGAGGCTTTCGTTTTGAAATGAGCTGATATTACTCCTCCCTTGTTCGGAGCTCATCGTAACATCAGCCAGACCTCGACAAGCAGGCAGGCAGGCACGACCAGCATCCACTGGAACCCCCAATTGAATATCAGCAGAACCCCTTCCAAGCTCCTGCATCGTGCCTTCAAGGCTTGGCTGATATCATGCCTATGAGAGTCAAGTCGAAACCTCAGCCCGGCGCGGCGGGAGCTGAGGCACCTCCGTCGCCGCTGCCCATGGAGAAGCGGTGGTCGGACGGCGAACTGCCCGACATCGAGGAGGATGACTCCTTTAGAGTGGTGGTGAAGAAGCTCTCGTTGTACATCACAGATGTGATCCAGCTGCCGAGCACCTTCGAGCAGCTGCGGACGACCTCGGCCGGAGACGGCCTCCGGGCTCTGGTGGAGCACCTCAGCTCGTGTTGCACCAACCCGGCCATAGTGAATGCCCTGCTGTAAGTGATTCTGTCTCTGATTAATCTACCTACCATAGGCATCTAGGTTCTTGGTCAACTGCATTTATTTTCCTGAAAGGTCACGAGCGTGTTTCCTGATCCCTTCCGCTTGGTATCTGGTTCCAGCCGTCAGCAAAAGCTCCGGTATCACAACAGAATTCCCCGCCCCACTTTGCCCCCTGAAGAGCGACGCCAATTGCGAGAGCGAGATACCCAAACGCTCTGACTTATATTCGCCATTTTCTTTTCTTTTCTTGTCTTTCAATGCCACTTCCCGTCCGCATTGACTGGAAATACCCTACTAACAGCAGTCGACTCTACCACGCAGTGCTCTCAAGTGGCACTATGGCACCTCCTCCAACGTGGACAAGGGTCTCCTCGACGCGAGGGCCAACTCCTGCGAGATCGTGGCGTGGCGTTTCCTCACCCGCCTCTCAGAGCGGGAGGCCGTGGAGTTCTGTCTCTACGAGATTCCCGGCCCAGCGGGTGGAGGAGGAAGCCATAACGGCGACAGCAGCCGCCGTGACCACCACCACCGTCCCGCCGACGAGGAGAACGGCCAGACCAGCGACGAGACCACGGCGCTCCTGTCCGGCACCTGGTCGGGCATGGCCGGCGCCGCCGCCCGGCGCGTGATGCCGGCCCCGGCGGCGAGCTCGAAGCGGTACCAACTCCTGAACTCGCTCTCGAGGCTCACCATGAGCATGTCGCAGGACGACGAGGACGACGAGGACGACGAGGACGACCCGACGGCGGCGTTCAAGACGCTCAACGCGCTCGAGATCGCCGCCATCGCGGATGCGAAGCGCTTCCTTAGCCAGAACGTGGTGCAGGTAGGCCAGGCTCTCTCCATTTTCTGACCGCTGCCACGACTGAACAAACCAATCGGCAACGTACTAACGCGACACGTTTTCTCTCGCTTTAGAAAATCATCACTGCTCTGTGGCATGGAGACATTGTTTTCTGGGACTCTCTGTCGGTCCATGCCAACAAGAAGCCGCGCTTCTACAACCACAACACCTCATGGCCAGACTTTTCCAGGCTTCGCGTGCCCAAGTAAGCTCCAGAGCTTCTCTCTTTCTCTCTCTCTCTCTCTCTCTCTCTCTCTCTCTCTCTCTCTCTCTCTCTCTCTCTCTCTCTCTCTCTCTCTCTCTCTCTCTCTCTCTCTCTCTCTCTCTCTCTCTCTCTCTCTCTCTCTCTCTCTCTCTCTCTCTCTCTCTCTCTCTCTCTCTCTCTCTCTCTCTCTCTCTCTCTCTCTCTCTCTCTCTCTCTCTCTCTCTCTCTCTCTCTCTCTCTCTCTCTCTCTCTCTCTCTCTCTCTCTCTCTCTCTCTCTCTCTCTCTCTCTCTCTCTCTCTCTCTCTCTCTCTCTCTCTCTCTCTCTCTCTCTCTCTCTCTCTCTCTCTCTCTCTCTCTCTCTCTCTCTCTCTCTCTCTCTCTCTCTCTCTCTCTCTCTCTCTCTCTCTCTCTCTCTCTCTCTCTCTCTCTCTCTCTCTCTCTCTCTCTCTCTCTCTCTCTCTCTCTCTCTCTCTCTCTCTCTCTCTCTCTCTCTCTCTCTCTCTCTCTCTCTCTCTCTCTCTCTCTCTCTCTCTCTCTCTCTCTCTCTCTCTCTCTCTCTCTCTCTCTCTCTCTCTCTCTCTCTCTCTCTCTCTCTCTCTCTCTCTCTCTCTCTCTCTCTCTCTCTCTCTCTCTCTCTCTCTCTCTCTCTCTCTCTCTCTCTCTCTCTCTCTCTCTCTCTCTCTCTCTCTCTCTCTCTCTCTCTCTCTCTCTCTCTCTCTCTCTCTCTCTCTCTCTCTCTCTCTCTCTCTCGTCGCCCAGCGCTTCTTCTTCACCCATAAGGCCTCGTGCTGACTTTCTTGACTTTCCTTCTCTCAGGTACCTGAAATCCTTCGAGGTAGTCTTCTTCGCCTCCTTCCTCTGCCTCTACTACGCCGTCCTGGTCGAGCGCGACGAGTCGCGCATTACCACGCTCGAGGCCCTGCTGTACATCTGGTTCGCCTCCTTCTTCTACGACGAGCTGAGTGAGTGGATCGACGCGGGGTCCATCTTCTACGCCGCCGACGTGTGGAATCTGTTCGACATGATCATGATCGTGATCGGCCTCGTCTTCTGCGTCATGCGCATCGTCGGCCTCTCGCAGGGCAACGAACGCATGACCGAGACCGCCTTCGACGTGTTGTCTCTCGAGGCCCTCTTCATGGTGCCCCGCATCAGCTCCATCCTGAGCCTGTCGCCCTACTGGGGCACGCTGATCCCCTGCTTGAAGGAGATGGCAAAGGACTTCGTGAAGTTCCTAGTCCTGGTCTTCATCATCTGTGAGTTTTTTCCAGCCACATATCGCCCGATACCTGATTAATTCTACTCAACTAAAATATGAGGGACCCCTGACTGACCTTCGTTTTTTTTTGAAAGACCTCGGATTCCTCACCACCTTCTCAATGCTCGCCCGCGAGTCCTTCACGCTTTCTTTCATGACCATGAGCCTGACCAAAATCTTCTTCGGGTCGAGTTACGTAGGCTTTGACATCATGAGTGACATTGATCCGGTAGGCCCATGCCTCGTAGCCACCCACGTTGAAAATAATTAGCAGCATGCTGACCGAGCCCCACCCCACGTCTTCTTCCAGATCTTCGGCCCACCCCTGATGCTCGTCTTCATAACCCTCAGCAGCATCCTCCTCATGGGTTCCCTGACAGGTATGCTGAGCAACAGCTTCTCGCGGGTCATCTCGCACGCCCGCGAGGAGTACCTCTATGTCTACAGCGTCTACGTGCTTGAGGCCTCGACCTCCAACCGCCTCACGCACTTCTACCCTCCCTTCAACCTCGTAGCTCTGATCATCTTCCGCCCCCTCCGCCTCTTCCTGCCCTCGGACGACAAGTTCCGCCACGCCCGCATCCTGCTGCTCAAGGCCACCCACCTGCCCATCGTGGCCGTCATCCACCTGTACGAGCTCGCCCGCGGCCGCATCTCCGGCTCCGGCGTGGATGAGTACGCCGGGTTTAAGGGACCCCGCCAGGACTCGTCCTCCGCTTCTGCTGCGGCCGCGGCTGTTGGTGCTGGTGCTGCTGGTGGTTCGTCCTCGGCCATAACGGCGCCGGGCGCGGGCGGCAGCATGAGGAAGCAGCGTCTGGCGGCGCGCCCTCCCCTGGGACGCAGCCATCACTCCGGCTCGTACCGCCAGTCGCCCAGGCCGCTCAGCGGGTGGGACTTCGTCCCGCCGAGGCAGGGCGTGTCCTCGCGGGGTGCTCGCAGCGGCGGCGGTGGCGGCGGCGGTGAGGATACGGAGCTCGATGCGCCGACTGATGTCGAGGTCCGTATCCTGGAGCTGTCGGCCAAGATCGATAAGCTCACTGAGCTGGTCGTGTCGCTGCAGGCACTGCAGGAGCAGAAGAATGACGGCAATAACAACAATGGAAACAACAGCGATCAGCAGTGATCGGTTCTCGGCTTGATGAAAGTTCATCAGCACGTCGCTGCGTATCTCCCTCCCTTTCCTAACAGACTGACGGACAGACAGACAGGCCTCTGTCTTATCTCTCTGGCCCGTCTAGCCGACTAAGATTGTGACCCGATTTCTCCTTGACTACTGCTAGAAATTTCCCTCACCTCCTTTCCCATCTTTCACAGTTTCTGTTGCCGTCTTTGCATAATGTCTTGTCTCTCCCTCAAGATTGGAATCCCGGATCTGACGCCATGTTTGGTCTTGCAATGCTGCTATTTGGGTTGGCCATCTGCAACTTTCATCCCGACTTTTCACTCGCCTTGCCTTAATGCTTTTGGTCTCTGTCTCTCTTTGAACTAATACAGTGCATGCGTTCAGTCGCTCGTCGGGGGTCGGTAGGCAAAAATTAGTTAGCACCGAGGTTTTTTCTTTTAGTTTTCTTTTCTCTTTTCATCGCTCATGATTGAATGCCCCCTTACAGATTGGAACCAAATCAATGATCTATTCTTTTCTCCAAACCCACTGAGCTGTGCTGGTTGGTTCTTCTACCATGCTAGCTTTCATCTACTCGTCCCTGTGTCGGTCACTCTTCCTCACTCGCGCCTTAGACAATAAGGATTCGTCGTCTGACAATTCCATTGTGATCCGACCAATGACTACCGTGATGTCTGGATACTACGAGCAGTCCCGGAAAAAATCTCCAAAAACGGTCGGGGCCACCATAGATACTGCCGTTCCCATGTCTGTCCACAAGTACAAAGAAGCGAGGTCAAGAGGCATGGAAAACACGAGGCATACAGAAGAGCTAAGGAAATTGGTCCTTGCTTCAGATCCATAGATGTAGAGAGTCTGCCAAATAAGTATCACGATATGTTTCTTGGGTGTGTTTGCGCTCTCTGTTCTGAGCCATCCAGCAACCATTATGATCCGCTCAGCGAGATAGATACCTCAGGTGGAAAGAAATGATATCAAGATCAGACAAGTACCTATAGTATGACAAAGGAAAGATAAAAAGAAACCAGGAACATCAAACCCCACCTCGCCCTACCTGCCCCTGTCCCTGACAGAGTCATCAACGAGCATCATATTCCAACAAAAGATAAACCCCGGTGACATCATCGTGCTTGTCAAGCTCCCTGATCTGTAAGCCCCGAGCGACTCCAGCTCACTAATGCTTCTGGCTGTTCATCAGCTCGACGAATTCGTTGTCTAGGTAGGCAGGAATAGTTTTCAACGAAAGGTCAGCCAGAAGAAAAACCAGAGTGAGTCTCAGCGGAGAGAGCCTTGGGGAAATGTTTGAGGGGTGAATAGTGAGGCTTACAGTCGATAGAACCGTTCCCGTCGAGATCAGCATGCGAAAGCATGTCGTTGATCTCCGCGTCGGTGTAGGCCTCGCCCAACTGACGGAGAGCGGAACGCTTTAGGGCGTTGGGTTTTCCATGTCTCGGTCAGCGTGATACACCAGAGAGGTACGTAGCTAAGACACAAATCGTGTAGTACTTACGAGTTCCTCGGACGAGATGGTACCGCTTCCATCAACATCGAAATGCTATTGCCCAGTTGAGAGCCAGGTTAGTACAAAGTATCTTAGTACACAGCATCGCGCGTGCGCGCCGAGTCAAGACTCATTGATCATTCAAGGGAGCTTGCTGATCCACGTACCTGGAAAGCAGCCAACAGCTCCTTCTGCTCCTTCTTCAGGTCCTTCGACTTCCCGCTCGGGTCGAGGCTCTCGGCGGTGTCAGGATGCGACATGACGCGAAGGAACTCTGTTTTGTCCATGGTGGTGTCTTATTAGCATGGGGGCGTGGGGCAACGGAAACGGACTTGGTTCCTCGAAGAAGGGGGTACATGATAAGGGGGGGTAAAAAGTGGAAGGGATAGAGCGTACCGAGAAAGTCGACCTGGCCATCACGGTTCCTAAAGACGAGAAGAGTTAAAACCACACAGGATGCCGTCAGCTTAATCTCCTTTGGTGACTTTTTCTGGCTGAGGGGATGATAACCCACAGGTCGATGTCGTTCAAGATGTCCTGCGCCTCGGCGTCGGTAGCGCTCAGACCGAGAGACTCCATTGCCTCGGCGAACTCGCTCGCCGAGATGGTCCCTAAACCACCCCGGAAAAGCAGAAGGAAAAGAAGAACGTCAGCAAATGCGATCAAGCTAGCACAATGAATGAAGCTGCCATCAAGTCTGTGGTGATGTTTTTAAGGGGTACCACGTGACAAGACGTTGTTGCCGTTCCACGGATTAACACGTGCGTAACGGGGCAACGGGGGGTCATGGCACGCAGCGGCGCAGGGACCATTTTGTTTGGGCTGCCGCCCCGCGTTGAGACGAGAGGGGTCGTTGGGGGACAGGCATACCCGTGTGATCTTTGTCCTTGAGGGAGGTTAGCATCGACCTCTTCGTTTTTGCTCGGGGATAATAGGAGAAGAACTTACGATCTCATCGAACGCGAGCTTCAGCGCCTTGAGCTGCTCGGTTGTGAGGTGGACATGCGGTTGCGAGGGCTGCGATAAGGAAGACCGTCAGTGAGGGTGAATGAGTGGGGTTTCAGCTCAGCCTTGTGCGGTTCTCCAGCAGTGATCGCAGCAGACGCGATATCCAACTGAAGGAGCTCACTCACCATCTCTGTCTGTCCTGTGTTCGTGCTGCTTTCTAAAATGTGGCCAACCAAAGGAGGATGTCCTTTCTCAACTGAAAAAAAATTGCGCTAAATGGCGGTCCACCGATGGGAAGAAATAGAGACGAAGGGAGAGAGAGAAAGAGTCAAAGTTGGAGGAGATCGGGTGCTGTGGAGTAGCTGGGTTGGCGATAAATTGACAGAAACGGGAAATCGGCACAAACAAACAGCACACGTCCCCCGTCAGCAATTCAAGGAAAAACATGCTGTGGCAGAGACCAGGCAGGACCAATCACGTGAAACAATTGCGGCCCAGCCTCACGGCCAGCTGAACGAATAGGCAGACAGCTAGGCGGAAAATATACGAGCTGAAGATACAGGGATAAAATCATTGCCTCACACACTCTTTTCGGACGAAAACTGAGAGTGCGGGTTTGTCCACTTGTCGAGCCCAAAGCCCAAGCGGTGCACACTGCATAAAGCTGCCCAGCTCAGAGACATTGGGCTTTAAACCATACCTTAGGTAGGTAGGTACCTATGTACCGCGGCTTTTAGGAACCAATCAACTAAGCCTCGTAACTGATTGCCTCAAGGGTTATGGCTATGCAAGTTTCTCTAAGCTCTACTTGTAAGCATGGATCTGGTACGGTAGATAGAGGCGCCCTAGCAAAACATAGGTACATACAGAATATGTGTTATCCAAGCGACACTGATGCCTCACCTTTCTCCGAGAAGGACCACCGCGCAGGTCAAACATAGGTCCTCTCCAGCAACTACCACACAGACAGGCGGACAGACACAAACAGATTCACCGGCCCTTCAATCGCCGCTGTCCTCATCATTTCCCTCCCCGTCCTCACCATTCCCATCCCCATCATCCTCGTCACCCTCATCACCATCCCCCTCCCCCTCCTCCTCCTCCTCATCGCCAACCTCCTGTTGATAAACGCCCCAATCGACACCCCCAATCCCCCCCTCCCCATCAAAATCATCAAAGTCAATCATCCCCTCAGTCCACCCCATCCCCATCCCCCTCCCTCTCCCTCCATCAGCACCATCAGCAGCAGCAGCAGCAGCAGCCCGATCCCACACGGCGCCCAAGCCGCACAGATGCCTCATAGTCGGCCTCCCATGCGGACAGTTCCACGGCTTCTCCATGCCCCCCATGTGACGCACCACCTTCTCCATCTGCGCCACCGACAGCGCCCTCCCGATCATGATGCTGCTCCTGCACGCCCTCATGGCGAACATCTTTCTCACCCTCGCCGGGCGAGGTATATAGCGCAGAGTTGTTGTTGCCGCCTTCTTTTCACCTTCCACCACCACCTCGCCGCCCTCTCCCTCCTCTCCTTCCATCATAGTCGTGGTTGTGGTCGGGTTATCCGCAAGGAGCGAAATCAGCTCCTCCAGATCCGACAGCTCAAAAGTCGTCTCGCGGCTCAGCGGCAGACTAAGCAGCCTAACGCGCGATCCCACGGGAGAGACGCCCGACGTGTCGACCTCCACCTGGAACCCGTTCGCCTCGAGCGCGGGCATGTTCTCCATCACGATCTCTTCCTCCAGCGCGGTGAGCTCGAGCAGCTTCGGGTGCACGAGCCGCTGCGACTGGAGGATCGTGGCGGCCTGCAGGCGCTCGAAGTTGTACTTCTCGTCCGAGGCGTGTTGGTCGATTATGAACAGTTCGTCGTCTTTTTGGGTGGTCTTGATGTTGCCTTCTGAAGTAGCGGCGTCGGCGGCCTCGCGCACGGCGAGGATGAAGCCGAGGTTGAACTGTCCCACGATCTTCATCCTGTGGAAGTCGGACTTGGTGATGGTCAGCGAGAGCCTCTCTTCGGCATTAGCGGTCTCGGCTTCGAGACCATCACCACTACTACCGTTGTCGTTGGCGGCGTCGCTATTGCCGTTGCCACCGGTCTGAAACGATGCTGCGGCGGAATGAGCGCGCTCGAGGGAGTCGTGCCAGTGTTCAACCCGCCGCGTGATCGAGGTTTCGTCTAGTTTGACGCGCTGCATGAGGTCGAAGGTCGCATCCTTGCGCCGCGACGAGCGGCCGTTGAGAAACGCCTGCGACCGCTTCTTTCCATCCTCGCTTAGCTGGGTAGAGGCAGCAGCCTTCTCGGCTTCGGCGATCATGCGCTGCACGTTCTCCTCGTCTCGCTTCTTCCTTTCGTCTTCGTCTACGTATTCTCCGTCCTCATCGTGGGCGTGAGCGCAGTGACTATGTTCCCCAGCCTCGTCTGCTTCAGACCGCATGTCCTCGTCACCGTCCTCCTCCGGTTGCGGAGGCGGCTCTGCCATGGTGACAGAGGTGGGCGCGAGACCAGCCTCCTCCTCTTCACTGCCCTGGTCCTGGTCCCGGTCTCGGTCCCCTTCCGAGTGGGCCGATTGGTTATCCCCTATTTCGGATCCCGACCGTCCGCCTTCTTCATCTTCTCCTCCAGACAGTTCTTCTTCGTCATCAACATCCTCTGCTGCGGTCTGTAACGTCCCACTACCTATCGGAGCTCGCTCAGAGGCCGCAGCAAACATCTGTGAGAGTCGTCCGCCAAACGACGGCAGTGGAGCCTTCGCCTTCCCCTTCCCAGCCGCGTGACTGGATTGAGAACCTCCTCCACCGTGCGCCACCTTCTGCCGCTTCACCGATGATGATGTTGAACCTATCAACCCGGTTACCGTGTGATCGCCAATGGTGATGGTAGCGGGCTCTGGGGACGACCGCTTGAAAGGTCGCGAGACCGAGAAAGGAGGGCCCGCCCTGGGGCTCTGGATCCTCGGAGGAACAATGGCCGGGATAGGCGGCTCTGCTGGCAACCGTTCGGTATCGTCTTGGGGTTGTTCACGTTGTTCGGGTAGGGTATTCTCGGCAGTCACTTGTTCTGGGTCCGGCCTCGTTGCATCGCTAGTGGAATCACCACTGTCACCACGTAGTTTGGCTAGCAGACTCTGGAGATTCTTCGACATCCCGTCCTCACGATTCTCGCTAGTTCGTGCGGGGATCGCCGGCTGCTCCGAACGGTCCAACGAGTTCCGCGCAGCCCTTTTGCTGATCAGATTGAGACTTCCCGCATCTCTAACCAGCGACCCAGATGAGACGGACCGCCATGGTTGTGCCAGGTTGCCTGCTTGCTCCGTCTCCGTTTCCGGCTCCGGATCCTCGACTTCGAACTCCTCATCAGGCAGCGGGCTACGAGCAGAGTCTCTTCGTGATGCCGATGGCGTATCGTCGGTTCCAGCGACGGCCTGTGGCGGCCCACTCGTCTGCCTTGGGTGGTACGACGCCGGAGTGACTGAACGAACCGAGGTCGGCGTCTTGAACGGGGTTTGTTTCTGAGCCGACAAAAGCTGGGAGGCCGGGATGACGATGTCTTGCTTCTCGAACAGCTCGATGAGCGACTCTCGCAGGTTGTCCAACATGCGGCCCTGATCGTGCAGTAGAATGGTGCGCTTGTCCGGGCTGACATTGACGTCGTAGAGGTGGGTGTCCAGCCGGATGTCCGCAAAAATGAAGGGCGACTGCGTAGAGTTGTACGCCCGGTAGACCTCATTGAAGACCTTGGCGAACTGCGGCAGCGCGCACGGTCGTCCGTTGACGTAGAACATCTGCCGGTCCGGCGTTTGCCTGCCCTCGCCGCGGGCGGGGCGGGAGACGTGACCGACAACGCGCACCTTCGTCGACTGGGCGTTTTTAGCGCCGCCCGACGAGAGGCTGCTCCGACCCGTGGTCACGTCCAGGTCGAGCTCTAGGTCCATAGTTATGAGGGCCGACATGGTCTTGGCGCCGAAGACGTTGACGATGTTCTCCCGGGTGGTCGGGTTGCCTTTGGTTGAGAACAAGGTGGTCCTCTTGCCCTTGGTCGGCTGCTGCGTGACGGTGAACTTTATCCCCGTCTGTACGCAGGCGTACTGGTTGAGGAGATTGATGACTTTACCCCACTCCCTTTTGATGTTGCGCTCGAGCTCCCTGCGACGGACGGGCAGGTTGTAGAAGAGAGTCTCGATCGACACAGTCGTGCCCTTCTGAGCCGCGACAACCCCCGTGCCCTTGAGTTTGCCTGAGGTCTCGAAGTCGAGCCTCGTCCCCCTCGGCGCCTCTGATGCCAGACATGTCGTCACCGTGAAGTGCGAGAGGGCGCATAGAGACGACAGCGCCTCCCCACGAAAGCCGAAAGTGTCCAAGGTGTCGAGGTCGGCGTAGGATGAGAGTTTGGAAGTGTAGTGCTTCAGTGCCAGGCTCTCGTAGTTTTGCGGTGCGACCCCTGAACCATTGTCCTGGACGTCGATCGAGTCCAGCCCCTGGTTTTTGAATCGCACCTCTATTGAACGAGGCAAGACGGTAAGATTCAACGAAAAGGGTCAGTAAATGCGTATGGTTGTCTAAATTGGCCGGTGCAGTAATGACACTCACCAATAGCCGTAGCGCCCGCATCCAGACTGTTCTCCACGAGCTCCTTCGCGACAGAAGAGAGATCCACGATCACTTGGCCAGACTGTATTTGATGCACCTGTGTAGTATCTCGCTGTCAGCAATGGCTCTGTTTTGCTAGTGCATTCGAACGATCGGATCAGTCCCAATGCACACGTACAGAGCTGGCATCGATGGCTTTGATCAAGGCGCCCTCCGCCATTTCTCCGAGATTATGACGACGGATTATCGAACGGCATGGCGCAGTTCCGAACAAGAACAAAGCACAGAAGGAGGAGTTGGACTAAGAATAAGAGCGTGAAGGTCGAGGGCTCACTAGGCTAGTAGGAGGGGCGAGACAAATTCTAGGAGAGAGATCTACTATTATTTGTATGCAAGTTTACAGTGCGGTGCTATCGCTTCGCAAGAGAAGACAATCGAGGTGACATTCTCGACGTGACGACGCGTTAATGGGACTCACGGTGGCACGTGACCGCGAGTGGGGTGAACGAGTGATGAGTGAGACCGACTCCCAGCTCGCCGGGTGTCGTACACGATCGTAGTCGAGAAACATCTAGGGGGGCAGTGCAACGCAGGAAGTGGGGAGTACAGCCTCATCATGAGGACCTTCTCTAGGAGGTGTAGGACTGAATCAGGCAGGCTTCAATGTTGATTGATGGCTCTTCGGCAACAGCCTGATTTCTGCACCATGGTCACTGCGATTGTTCCAGCCTGCCTTGCTGTCTCTCTTGGCGTTGCACAGCCCCGACACCCAACCACTAGGAGGCGAGAGAGCCTCCAATCAGAGTGCTTGGCGACCATGGTCTGGCCCTCCCTCCTGCGAACTATGACCGCAGCTCTTTCGGGCCGCCATCTTTTCTTTGCAACTCTTCTACAACCTTTGAAGCTTGCTTCAAGTGAAGCTCGCTGTGAAAGTGGAGATAGGCAAAGTTGATGGTTTCCTATCCCACACGAACAGGAGCGAGTGGAAATAGTCGTCATCGAGCGGATGAGGGCGCCCCTCAATAGGCACACCATCCATCCCAAGTTCCCAACTCGTCGTCCACGCAGCACACGTCAATGTCGCGGTGGGAGGGAACCCATCTCTTGAGGTCATCTGGTGGTTCTGGACCAATAGTAGTAACACACCTGGGGCGAGATCTTCGACGAAACGATACGGGCGTACAAAGTCAGGCAAAGTCAGGGTAACTGTCTCTGTCCCTAGCCCCTCCCAGTACACGAACACATCCGCGAAGGCGACTAGATGATGAATGATGTGGGCAGTGGGAAGTGGGAAGCGCAAGTGGGCGGGCTTCATGCTTGTTGTATGTGCTGCGTACCTCCACTAGTTGCAGCTCCGGTCAGATTCGCCGTCTGGAGAGCCGGATCTTCAGCTGCCTACGAAAGCAGTGTCCTAATTCCGTCTCCACGCGAGGTCTGGATTGCTACCAGACATTGGTGGTCTCGCATCTCTCCCACTACTACCTGCTGAACTGGATGGACTGGACGGACGGCTCGACGGGAGACAGGTGTGCCGCAACTGCTGCAAGGGACCGCCTCCTTCAGAACGTCTGTCAGTGGACAAAGAGACGAACAGCGCAGGTCGTCTAGGTCAATAGGAGAAGTAGGGTACTACCTCATCGCATTTCCAGTCGCATTGATTTTCGGCCTCCTCCGTTCCTCAGCTGGGGAGGTCGTCTGCGCACCAGTAAAGAGTGAGCACACGGAGGTCTCGGGGGCGGGCCCCACATTCTGGGACTCTTTTAGGCGCCATCCCGTGAGTACCACTGGCGACACCTCCCAGCACGCCCGCACGCCCAGGCCCGTCCAACCAGAGCGAGACCTCCAGTAACCCACAGCAGCCTTGGAGGGGGAACCCTCGCCTCCTCAGGCCAAACGAAGACACGCAGGTTACCTGTTCCCATTTCTTTTTATTATTATGATTATTTCTCTCCATTTGTTCTCCCACTCCTCTTCTTTTACCTTGCGAATCCGATGTAAGTGATTATAAATCTGACGACAACATTCCCGGTGAGAAAGCAAAACACTCAACTTGTAAAGCCCACCTATTTCCGACTTACCCGCCCATCGGACGCACTTTTAGGAGTGTACGCTAGCGAGGTCGATGCGGCGGCGGACATCATACCTGATCCTGAATTGTCCCGCGCCCGCCCACCTCCAGGCTTGACGAACCCCTGCCTTGTGCTCTCAACCTCCTGTCACGTCGCAAACCCCTCACCTCCGGACTTCTTCGCTCCCGCATCCCGTCCGTCCCAAAGAACAGAACAAAGGTCCACAACCACAACCACCGCTCCCCAAAACTTTCCAGCCCTGCCCGGCCCTGCCGTATCTCACACGTATCGTATTGCGCGCACACAACAAATACCATAAGCATCCAGCAAACAGAATCGCGCACGCACGCCCGCACCAGTTTGGGCACGCGCCACGAAACCGTCTCTCCCTCGTCCTCGCACGACAACAACAACAGCGACCGGTCGCCTCCGCCGCCACCGACCGCTGCTACTGCTGCCGTCGAAACATGGGGAAATCGTGAGTCGCCACCTGCCAACCCCTGACGATCAAGTGCGCCTTTGTGCTAGAGCGCCTTCAAAGAATTCGTCGCTCGCTCGCTCGCTGGCTTACGACGCGACCCGTGGAATGGCGTGTTGTCAAGAGAAGGAAGTCAGGAGGAGGAGACAGAGAAGTCCATTTGGCTAATCATGCGACTATCCCCCCTCGTTGATTATTTGCAGACAATCCAAGCTCTCACAAGAGCAACTAGCTGAGCTGCAGAAGTCGACACATTTCGACAAGAAGGAGCTGCAGCAATGGTATAAGGGTGCGTTGTCTGTCCCGTCCCCTTTCGCAGTACACCTGCTTCCGATTCCTCCAACTCTCTAGCTTCTGGCTGCGGCCTCTGGCTGCGGCTTCTGGCCCCGGTAATGCGCGGCATGGTGGGGGGG